>CAUYTI010059843.1:0-46971 GCA_963575145.1 Galago senegalensis
GCAACCTCCAACTTCCTGGGCCAAGCGAGTCTCTTGCCTCTGCCTCCCAAGTAGCTGGGACCACAGGCGCCCGCCACAACGCCTGGCTATTTTTTGGTTGCAGCCATCATTGTTGTTTGGCGGGTCCGGGCTGGGGATTCGAACCCGCCACCTTAGGTGTACGTAGCTGGCGCCTTAGCCGGTTGAGCTATAGGCGCTGAGCCTAGTAAGTCTTTAAAATTAGAATATCTTCCAAAAATTTTTGTTATAAAATTTACTTTAGTTTTGAAAGAGAACATGAATTATTTTATATAGGAAATACATTTGTATTTGTAGTAGATAGCTCATTCTGAAAATCTATCTGAAACAATTTTTCAAAGAAGCCAATAAATATGTTTAGATTAACATAAGTTATGTCTAATTTGATAAAATGATATTTTAGAGTCTAACTTTCTTCTTTAAAGTCTGATAATACATTCACAATGGTACAAAATGCCTTTGAGCATGAATTTTGTCTCTGCTAATCAAGGATAAAAGATGCCACTCTGGATAAAGTGCTGAAATGTTAGTTGTTTTCTCTGTCTCCATATTCCTTTCTTCCTATGACCATCTTTCCCCACCTTTGCTGTCCCCTGTCAATGCACTTGAAGCTCTTTACAGACCTTTTTGGTAGTTCCTATCCCATTGTACTGTGATTAATTAGGTATCTGCTTTTCCCACTGAACTAGGAACGCTGAGGTGAGATACTTAGATTTTTATCCTTTGTTTGATCAATAATGTATCTGCTAGAAAGAATGCCTCAGTTTAAACATTGCTTCTATAAATGAGAAAGATATGTTTCAGCAACACATTTTTTAAAATTTATTTTTCTTACTTATACATGTGTATATTAGGTTTCCACTTTTGCCTTCACAGAATTCAAAAGGCTAAATTTAATGACGATAATAATATTTAATATAAGGACTGAGAACAAAAACCTCATAAACAACGAATGAAGATAAATACATTCAGAAAAGAAATCAGCAACACTTTTTTTAAAAATCAGAGATAAAAGATAGTAAGCATTTTGAAACTTTAATCAGGGTAAGCAGATCATAGTTGAAAAATACCTTTCCTTATAAAGAAGTCAGATGATCTACAAAGTAAAGGCTATTTCTGTTTCTAGAATCCTTAGAGAGGCAATTATGCAAAGATCCTATACGTGGAGGAAATACCTTCTTTTTTTTTGCATCACTATTTTAAAGAAAGAGAAAGGGAAAGTAAATTAATATGTATATGAAAATTCTGTGAATTTGATGATTCCACATTATTTGATGAGCTTCTTAGAGATGCCCTAAGGGTATTATAAATTCATATGAATTCACTTGTAAAAATTATATGTTCTCGTGATTTCAGTATGTTTCTTAAAGAATCAGTATTGGAACTAAAAAAAAAAATCAGTATTGGTTTCATAATCAGGCTTTATGCTGATACTTTAACTATGTCATTCTCAGGCACTACAATTTTTGCATAAACTCATATCCCAGGTGACTATAGATATATTCTTTATTGATTGGGAGCGACCTAAAGGAAAGGTTCTGAAAGCTGTTGAAGGTAACTAAAATAAATATTTGTGCCAAAATTTTTTTGCTACCCTTGCAGAGCAAAAAAGGTGAACCACTTCTATTCATTTTTATCTCCCTGACCAGGTGAGGGTGGTGTACGGAGTGCCACTGTTCCTGTAAGCATATGGAGAACATATTTTGTAGCAAATGAATGGAATGAAATTCAGACTGTGAGAAAAATTAATTCACTCTTTCAAGTACTTACTGTCCTCTTCTTTTTGGAGGTATAAACTATTTGAATTGTTTGCAATTTATGGGTACCTTATAAATGTTAAATTAATATAATTCCAGCTAAGTTTTTATAACCCATGGAAGAATTTTCTAAAGGTTGAAATATGTCAAACAAAAAGGAACCGCTTTTTAAAAAATCATGATGAAATACATAACATAAAGTTCACATTTTAACCAGTTTTAAGTATATAGTTCATGGCAACACCTGTGGGTCAGTGAGTAGGGTGCCAGCCCCATATACTGAGGGTGGTGGGTTCAAACCCAGCCCTGGCCAAACTGCAACAAAAAAATAGCCGGGTGCTATGGCAGGTGCCTGTGTGATGCCATGGCACTCTACCAAGGGCAACAAAGTGAGAATCTGTCTCTAAAAAAAAAAAATTAAATTAAAAAAAAAGTATATAGTTCAGTAAGTCATGTAATGGACCCCCATCCATTTCCAGAACTCTTCATCTTGCAAAACTGAAACTCTCTACCCATTAAACAACACTGTACCTATTACCTTGTGCTCTCAACCCCTGGCAACCACCATTCTGCTTTTTGTCTCCGTGAACTTGCTTGACCTCTCTAGATCTAAGGAGTAGTTTTTAAACTGCTGTTTTGTATCAAAATCTCCTTGTATCAAAATCTCCAAGCTCTTCATGCTTGGCCTTACTCTTAGAGATTATGTTTGATAGTTTCCTGTGTTTTGAAAAGACCATTCCCCTGTGATCTACCTTCTCCCCTGCATTAGCACCACTATTATTAGGCTGACATTTTTCAGCAAATTATTATTGAACATATCCTGTGGGTTGTGTTTTATGCTAAGACCAGGGGCTGCAACTGAACAAAACACAACATGCTTATGACATTTGCAGTTATTTCATAGATTTGGTTGGAATTATTACAGGAAGTATTCAGTACTGAGTATGAGACTCAATATGGAAACTGTTTATATGAGTGACAGGTTTTCCCAGGAATTATTTGCTTAATCTTTGATATAAATTATTAACTCTTAGGTCTGTTTTCCTTCTTTTTTTTTTTTAATCTTTCTTTCCTTTCTTCTCCTTTCTCTTTCCTTTCTTAAGACTGGTAGACACATCTTTATATCTCTCAGGCTTATAAGTGATATAAGCAATACTTCAAAAATTCACTTGAAGTAACATTTTGGTTTTTCTTAAATTGATGGGGAAAAAATGTATATTTTGGGCTCAAAGGAGTAGGGCACTGGCCCCATATGCTGGAGGTGGGGGGTTCAAACCCAGCCCTGGCCAAAAACTGCAAAAAAAAAAAAAATTGTATATTTCTATGGTGTACAATGCAATGTTTTGATATATACAGATATATCAAATATATGCATATCCCATATATACATATGGGATAACTAAATCAAACTAATTAACATACCTCACATACTTTTTGGTATGGTAGTAGTTTTTATGAGTTTCATGAGCTTTAAAAGGTATTATGTGAAAAAGAAGTTTGTAGTCAAGTAAGTTTGGAAACACTGCATTCAATAAAATTGTATAGAATCATTTACCATAAAACTTCTCAGAGCCTTTATTTTACCAGGGTAGAATGCATGGAGGTAAGTATAATCAGTGGACCAAGTTTACTTAACCATGGCTTCCTCTTATCAAAGAAGTTATATCAAACTAGGCACAATGACTCACGCCTATAATCCTAGAACTCTGGGAGCCGAGTCAGGTGGGTTGCTTGAGCTTAGAGGGAGTATAGTGGCGTACACTTGTAGTCCCAGCTACTCAGGAGACTGAGACAAGAGGATTGCTCAAGCCCTAGAGTTTGAGGTTGCCATGAGCTACAATGTCACCATGGCACTCTACCCAGGGCAACAGAGTGAGGCTGTCTTAAAACAAAAAAAGTTCTGTCTCTCAGAAGACATTTTGAAGTACACTCTTTTAAAGTATAAAAAATATTTAGTATATTGCCTAACACATGTTAAATGCTCATGAAATGTTAGTTGTTAGTTTAACTTACTGGTAGTTTACTGAAGGAAGTTTTATTCTTTTTAACAATTTTTTAAGCTTTGTCAGTGTGTGTGACAACAAGGTTATCTTTCATCCTTGGTCATACTGAGAAGAACACCAAACACACTAATAAATAGCTTTAATAAATACTTTGTAACCTACTAGGCAACATAGCAATACACATCTCTACAAAAAATTTTAAAAACCAATGAATTGCTCCTGTAGTCCCAGCTACTCAGGAGGCTAACACAGGAGGGTACCTTAAACCCAAGAGTCAGAGGCTGCAGTGAGCTGTGATCTCACCATTGCACTCCAGCAGTGGTACCTTGTCACAAAATAAATAAATACAATATATATGTACAAATATACATACATTCATAACTCCAGGAGTGATACCTTGTCACAAAATAAATAAATATGATAAGTATGTACAAATATACATATATACTTTATAGTTAAAGTACTGGATAAACTAAACTAGATTTTCTACAGTTTATAAGAACTTAGATATTTTAGTTTTTCAAGGTGAGGAGTAGGGAAGAGTGTTCTATTTTCAGTCTAGAGTTTACTTTTCTTTTTTCCTTTTTTTTAGAGACAGGATCTTAACTTCACCCAAGGTAGAGTATCATGGTATGATCATAGCTCACTGTCGTGTTTAACTTGTAGGCTCAAGTAGTCTTCTTACCTCAGTCTCCTAAGTAGCTAGAACTATAGGTCTGTTCTACCATGCACAGCTAATTTTTAAATAATTTTGTAGTGATGGGGTCTTACTGTGTTGCCCAGGCTGGGCTCAAGCCATCCTCCCATCACAACCTCCCAAAGTGCTAGGATTGCAGGTATGAGCCACCATATGTGGCCTTAGAGCAGTGGTTCTCAACCTGTGGGTTGCGATACCTTTGGACTGTTTTAAAGGGTTGTGGCATTAGGAAGGTTGAGAACCACTGCCTTAGAAGAATTTTCTTTATCCATGTGAGTTTAAATTATTTTTTTTTTATTCCAGGTTGTGGGATTCAAGAACTTAGCACTAATGGACTCTTCCTCTAGTCTTTCTAGAAGCCCACATAGCTATATAGCTCCTTACAGCCGCATTTTGAGATATGCAGTGTCTGCTGCTCTTTGGCTAGTCATTGGAATTATACAGGTAATAAGAGATTACACTTCTAAGTGACATTGCCTCTTTGAACTCTACTTATATACTTAATTACTCTCAGGTATTGACCATATTCTGATCCCTGTAGCAGAAAGAAAGTGACAAGAACAACAATAATAATATGTAATAACCAATTCTTACATTGTGTTATACTTTAGGCAGTGTGCTACTTAATTGTAGTTGACCCTTGAACAACTTGGGCTTGAACTGCAAGGGTCCCCACTTATATGCATATTTTTTACCAAACATGGATCAAAAATACTATGGACACTATTTCCTGGATGCAAAACCTAAGTATGTGGAGGATTGATTTTTCATATCCTTAGTTTCTACAGGGCTGACTTCAGGACTTGAGAATGTGCAGATTTTGGTATACCTACAGGTTCTGGAGCCAATCCCCTGCATACCAAGGGGCAACTAAAATTGCTTTGTACATATTAATTACTTGATCTTTACAATAGCCCTCTGAGGTACGTTCTGCTAGTATACTTATTTTGCAGATGAGGAAACTGAGGCACAAGAAGGTTAAATAATTGCCTAAAATCATGCAGCTCATAATATTTTTTTTTTTTTGAGACAGAGCCTCAAGCTGTCCCCCTGGGTAGAGTGCCATGGCATTACAGCTCACAGCAACCTCCAACTCCTGGGCTCAAGCGAGTCTCTTGCCTCTGCCTCCCAAGTAGCTGGGACCACAGGCGCACACCACAACGCCTGGCTATTTTTTGGTTGCAGTCGTCATTGTTGTTTGGCAGGTCTGGGCTGGGGATTCGAACCTGCCACCTTAGGTGTACGTGGCTGGCGCCTTAGCCGGTTGAGCTATAGGCGCCGAGCCAGGTTGCCTATTTTTAAAAGGACATTTATTTTTGGAAATCTGTGATCCTCTTGTCAGCCTCAAACTCTTTTGCTGGTAGGTGTTTCACAGAAGTCTGAGCCCTTACGGGCTATTTCTATCATCAAGTCCCCTTCGTTCCTCCCTCCACGGGCTGCCTGTGAGGAAAAACAGGGTTAACAAAGCTGTTCCACACTCAGATTGACTAAGTTCAAATCAGTAATTTATCAAATTGCTATTAATTATTTCATGAATTTATTGATTTGGTAAATATTAAGGGCCCACTATGAGCTAAGTATCAGTTTATGTGGTAGATAAGTTCTCTCCTCTTATATGACAATATAGAAATATGCAAACACATGTGAACACACATATACAAATGAACAACAGGTCCAGTTAAGAGCTGGGCTGAGAATCCACCCAGGGTGATGGGTTAGGCAGTGACGGGTCAGTATCTGAGTTGAGCAGATTAGAGTTACTCTCTTTTAGAAGAAGCCATTTATGCAAAATCTGTATGACCAGAAGGAATTAGAATTGTGAAGACCCAGGGACGGACATTCAGGGAAGAGTTGGTGCAAAGGCCCCAAGCTGTGAATAAGATCGGCATGTTGGGGAAATAGACAGAAGGTCTGTGAGACAAAGCTCTAAGGCGGGCTGCAGACAGTGGTTCAGAGAAGTGGGCAGGGCCTAAACCATGGAGGACCTGTAGGTCAGGGGCAGGAGTTCAGATTTTAAGTGCAGTGAAAGACTAGTGGAGAATTTTTAGCAGAGAAATGGCATGATATAATTTAATTTTGTTCCCTGTAAAATGGATTATGGGAAACAAGATTGGAGGTAAGGAGATCAATTCAGAGGGAATTATAGTAGGTTAGGCCAGAGTCCACATAGTTCAGAGAGTGTGTGGAATAATCTCATAGCATGGAAAACGAGTGCGCACACACACACACACACACTATATATATATAATTCATTCTATATATATAGTTCATTCAGACAAATATAACAAACTAGCATAAACTGGATGACTTAGAAACAACATACATTTATTTCCTGCAGATCTGGAGGCTGGGAAGTTCACGGTCAAGTCACCAGCAGGTCATGTGTGTGACGAGGGCCTATTTTCTGATTCATAGATGGGCCTTTGTGCTGTGTCCTCATCTTCATGTGATGAAAGAGGTAAGAGAGCTTGGCTGGGGATTTTGTTTTTTGAATAAGGGTGCTAATTCCCTTCACGAGAGCTTTATTCTCAAGACCTAATCAACTCCCAAAGATCCTACCTAATAATAAATACCATCACATTGGAAGTTAGGTTTCAATATAAATTTTGTTGGAGGAGGTGCCACCATTCAGGCCAAAATGACACATAGTTAAACTTTCTCTTTACAACTTTTATTTATGTATTATTAAATGTATAATAACATATGGATACCATGGCACATATATTACTCATAAATAAATCCGCATATGTAGTACATAGTGGAGAACTGTCTGTGGTCAAAAATATTTTATTGATGTGCATGTGATCTAAAAAATTATTTATTTATTTATTTTTTGCAGTTTTTGGCCAGGGATGGGTTTGAACCCGCCACCTCCAGCATATGGGGCTGGCTCTCTACTCAATTGAGATAGAGTCTTGTTCTATTGCCCAGGCTGGAATACAGTGGTATAATCATAACTCACTGCAACCTCCCAACTCCTAGGCTCAAGAGAGCCTCCTGCTTCAGACTCCCAAAGTGCTAGAATTACAGGTGTGAGCCATCCTGTCTGGTTAATCAAAAGGTTTTGGAAGTCACTGGTCTATGTGTTAGGTGATGGTGACTTGGATTTTTAGCTGATAGTAGAAAAGGAGAGAAGTGGATGCATTTGGGATAAGGTTTGAAGGTAAAACTGTTACGACGTGCTGTGAGTGGGGAGGTGCTGCGCCTCCTCTCAGGGCTGTCAGCTGGAGACGCAGCCCAGTTCTCAGGTGCCCTGCAGCTCTATAGTATTTTCCTGACTGGAGACTGAGGATCTAGCAGTTTTCAAGTTTTATTTCCTTTTACATGCATAATTGCTCACAGTTCTCCAAGAAAAAATAGTCTCTCCAAAAGAAAAGAGCACCTCTTTTCTTGCACGGTTCTAGGGGTCACTATTCAATTACGGTTCAATGCACGGTTCTAGGGGTCACTATTTCAATTACATGTCTACAGTGTGACTCAGGACAAACAGTTGAAAATTATATATTGAAAAGGTGATAGGTGTTTGTACGTGTGTATGCGTGTATATGTGTGTGTGTGTCTGTTTATCTGCCTGTCGTCAAGTCTTTCCAGGTAGAGTGACTCTGATTTAGGTCTTAATTTTCTCTTCTTTCTCTTTTTATTCTTGAGTGGGGGGTCTGAGATTGCAGAAATAAGGAATAATGTGAAATTAACCACCTCATCTCATGACTGAGGAGTCTAGGATAAGTATCAGATTTTAGGTGAGCCTCGGGGTTAAGAACTGAGGTTCTCATTTTCCTTCCTGCCTGTGGTTATGACAGAGGGGTCACACACATGTGGTTTCCACATAGGATCTTCCTTTGCCTTTTGCCGGGCTTGATGTGTCCCACAACCCCCACTCACCTCACCCCCACCATCACCAGCCACGAAATAGGCCACCTACACCAACAGCATTTGTTGAGAAATGTTGAACTTATTGAAAATTTTGTTCCCAGAAGATGTTTGTTTTTTCCACTCCCTTTGCTCACACAATTCTGTATTTGGCTTTACCTCTCTCAACGTCCTTTCTCACCCTAAATTGGTGTCTAATTACTGCCTCCCTTAGGGCACACCCCCTGTGGGCACTTGAAATTATCTTCTGGACAACCAAATTGTCTGGGAGATGCAATTCACATACCAACTCCTACAAAGGCAACACTTCTTTATCACTTGTGGTTACAGTGATTGTTACCTGGTAACAATCACATTGCTACTATGATAAAATGAATTTTCAGTTCCAGCGGACTTACTAACAAATGTAGGTTTGGAATATGACCTGTATTTCCTTCAGACATCGGCATTTATCTATTAAATTAACAAGTGTAGCCTTTGGTTAGGTGCTGAAAAGAGTGTCTTTTATTTTTCCTGATATGAATGCAATTTTTCTAAGGAACAAAAAAGAATTATTTTTTATTTTTTACATTTTCATTTATTTATATTTTTAATTTTTAAAATTTTTTTTGCAGTTTCTTTTTTTTTTTTGGCTGGGGCCGGGTTTGAACCCACCACCTCCTGTATATGGGACTGGTGCCCTACTCCTTTGAGCTACAGGTGCCGCCCTTAAATTATTTTTTATAATGTTGCAGTGTTTTAATTTTTCATAAAAGTTAAGTACTAGGCAAAGAGTTAAAGTAGGCTTTGTTATTATTCTTTTTATTACAGTAAGGAGACTTACATTATGTTGTTAAAAGCATCTTACATAAAGCTATAGGGTCGTTGGGTTCTGATAAGGAAGCCCAAGAAGATCCACTCTGCCATTTTGTTGCTGTGTTGGGAGGAAACTAAGACTTGGGTTCTGTGTTTTGGTCTTGAACTCTGCAAAGCACAGAGAGCCAAACCCTGCACTCTAACAAGTGACAGTCAGCCTAGGACAATTGAGCATGTGCCCATGGTGACTCAATGTCCTTCCTCACCCCCAATTGGTGTCTAATTGGCGTTTGGGGAACTGATGGTTACATCCATCACCTGGCAAATGATCTTTGTCTGTAGCCTGTCTGTATTTTTGTCTGTGATTATAAGACTCATGAAAGTATGCCATTGTTGGAGATTGAGTAAAGGTAGGTAGAAGAATTGAAATTGTCAGGTGTGGAGCAATTATCATGCTTTCTGGCTGCCTCACACATTTTGGATGCTCTTCAAATACTTGCAGAATTCCACAACTATGTTAGTTTTCTATTGCTGCTTTAAAAGATCACCACAAACTTAGTGCTTTAAAAAAGATAAATTTATTATAGTTGTAGAGATTGAAAGTCCAGATCAGTCTCTCTGGAATAAGATCAAGGTGATAGCAGGGCTGTACTCCTGGAGGCTCTAGACTATGTCTGCTTCCCGACCCCCTCAACTTTTAGAGGCTGCTTGTACTTCTCAGGTCATGGCCCAGCTCTATCTTCCAAGCCAGCAGCATAGAATTGTCCAATCGGTCTCTTTGTCTTCTGCTTCTATTGTCACCTCTCCTTCTCCCCTACTTGGCCTCCCTTGCAAGGCCCCCCTGCATAATCCAGGGTCATTTTTCCATCTCAAGTTCCTTAAGCACATCTGTCAAGCCCCCTTTGCCATGTAACGTGCTATAGTCCCAGGTTCTAGGGTGAGGACACAGAGCACTTTGGGGCCATTCCTCTGTGTACCGCACCCCCCTTCTGTTTTATACTCAGAATCTTTCTCAGCTCCTTCCCCTGGAGCTGTAGTCAGGATAGTAGCCTTTACATCTCAGTAAAAGAGGACCCAGAGTATAAAAACGAGGTGTCCTTGACTTTGACTTAGACAGAGCAACCAAAGGAAGTAGGAGCTCTGCAAGAAATTTTCACCCTGGCTTGGGAAGCTGGCAGCTGAGAGCAGAGGCAAAGAAAGTGTTGTTGGGGTCCCTTGGAGGATGCCACTTATCAGGGCCCAGGAGGGCCAGGTCCCTGGGGCCCAGACTGCTTGTGCTGTTACCTCCCTCAGGAACAGTTAATTGTCCTTAGGTGCCCGAAGGCTGTTTACTTTAGCAGAAGGGAGAGAGAGAGAGAGAGAGATAGTCTTTGAGGGTGAAGAAGAGTAAATCTTAGCAGTCTTTCTTAGAAGGAAAGATCTTAGAGTCTTTAACAGAGACCTTAACAGTCCTTAACAGAGCTTAGTGATCTTCAGCAGAGAGACACCCTGTAGGCGTTCTGCGAGCAGGAGAAGCAGCAGAGTCAGAGTGAGCTGTCCATTTGTGATAGAAGGAACTCACTCCTGACTGACTGCTCCTGCAGCCTAATGTAGAGCTGATCTCCTGACTCTTACACCTCAGGGGTAGTGACTGCTGCTGCTCTCCTTATCGCAAGCTCTCAGGCTTGTTAAGAGGGCTAAATCCCTCCCCATGCCCTTTTTACCGAGGTGTTCCATTATGGAGCCACACAGGTGCTACTTATAACTTTCACTCCTCCTATCCATAGGCTATAAGGGCTGCTACAAAGTGTGGCTGCCTCAGAGGTAGTAGCTACTTGCCTGGGCCCCTGTTTGGGGATGATGTCAGTGGCCCGGGGGCCATAAGTTGGCATAACTTAGGTTTTGTTCCTTGTCACATTGCCTGTAAGTCCATTTTCTGATCCATCTGAAGATTCTGACAGTTACCTAAATCCTTTTTCTCCTTAAACAGACGATTTGCTGTTGTTTGCAACTAACGACCCTGAATAACGCGATTTATCACGGTAAGGACCGTTTGACTAGGGTGGCAGAGCCACGCCAGAGCCACAGGACCCATCAGTATTATAGAGCAGCACAGCTCTGCCTTGATGAAGGAAATAAAGCAGATGTGCCTTGCCTAAAAACCCACCCTAATATTCTCTGAAATCTAAAAGTCTGATCTTCACCTCTCAGCTCCTTCCCACTTCAAACTTGGAGCTTATTCAGGGCTTTATTAGCAATAAGAAGATGTTGACTTTACCTTTGCACAAAGAATAACAAATCAATTCCTGGTGTAGTCACAGATGAGGTGCTGGGAGGATTTTCCAATATTAGCCTTGGTGCAGGCTGTTTGACTCTCTTAGGTTCTGATACAGGAGTAAAATTGTTTGTGATTCTAAATTACAAAATTTCTAGACCTGATATTCTGGCTGCTCATTTAGCTAGTTTTTCTTTGAAGCTGGGGGATTCAAGATGGGGGTTTGCTCCAAAATTCTCAGGAGATCCCTGGCCAGTGTAGCCACACGTTCTTCTTTTCAGATCTTTTCTTTGAGAGTTTTCTTATATTTTTGTTTAAACCTAATTCATCAAATTAATTATATATTAGAATCAACTCTGCATTCATCAAATAATCTCTTTAATCATAAGAGATTGACTACTATTATCAAATCACAAATCTGTGTCTAGTAGAAAATAACAGATAAAGCATAAGCCAATATTAAGATTATTAGTCAAGGTAGTGGAAGTAAAGTAGGCAGGCAGCTTCTTTTCTGGAATTTAGCAAAGCACCCTGTGACCTTTTGGCAAGCATGATATCAGGGACAATTCTCTAAAAACAACTATTAGGCTCCAGTTGTTAGCAGGGTCTTCTCTACTGAACTGAAATCGTAGTTTTCCTCTAGCAGTTTTTCTGTACTAGTATTTTCCAACCCCTTATTTCTGCCCCATTGCTTTAACTCTGCAATTACTAAGGCTTAAAGTAGTTATGATAAATCTGCATAAAAGGATGCTATCATCAGCAACTGTACCCAAATCCTTGCCCTGGCACAGTGACTTTCAACTGGTGGGCTATGAGAGGAACTTAGGTGTGCCATGAAAAATTTTAAAGACTATTAATTTAATTATCCTTGAGAGAAGTTCAAAGCACTGTAAGTACATTCTTTTTTTACTCTTTTTTTCCTCTTGATCAACATAATTTAAGTGTACTGTGAAAGTTTAACTATAGGTTCAAGAGTGCCATGAGATAAAAAGTGTTGAAAAACACTGCCCTAGCACGTAGATGTGAGAAATACTCTTCTATCCCTTTAAATGAAACTAACAAATGTTCGTATGTTGGGTTCCAACAAAATGCCCACCACTGCCATAGGTATTACCAGGGAGAAAAGTGGAAGCTTCAGTGATTGCCTTTTGGACTCTTAACATGTAACTGGAGAAGCTGGGCACAGTGGTATGTGCCTGTATTGGACTACTCAATGGACTGAGGCAGGAGGATTCTTGAGCTCAGGAGTTCAAGAAATTATAGGAAAAAAATCTAATTGGATAGTGAAAGTTAGTATTTAAACATGGAGGAAGCTATGATAGTATAGAATCAAGAGCAAAACTGTGGGCTACTGACCATAACATACATAATTTAGGAGTTCAGTCGTGAAGCAGAAAAATGATAGCTAGAGGGAGCCTTCTGGGAGGGCTTTCTTCTTTATTTTTTGTAGAGCAGGGTCTCACTATGTTGCCCAGGCTGGCTTGAACTCCTGACCTCAACTAATCCGCCTGCCTCAGCCTCCCAATGGCTGGGTGAACCATCATGCCTGGCCTGGGCATGGTGGTTTCTTGAAGGTGGTTCCCATGCAGCCTTCTTCCCTACCAGATAAACTTAACTTTAGAATTTAGAATGTGAGTTAAAGACTATGAATAGAATTCATATTTAATTAAGCATATGAATTAAAGAAGGCTAAAACCAACAAAGAGAAGTAGTTCCTGGGTCGGATTCAATCAGGGAAAAAAAAGTAAAAACCACTTAAGATATTTCCATCAGAGAGGTATGTAATCTGTGGAATTAGATTACAAAATTGTTGAAAAGGTTGGAAAAGCAGAGTGTGGTTTTCAGAGATCAGGAACTTGAGAAATCTGCTGCCAGCCCAGCAGGTGTCTGTACCTGTCTACCCTGAGCAGCTACACGGAGCCTGTACTGGCCTGTTGTCCACTCCCATTTGAGTACACTGTAGGCACTACAGGAGTCTGCAACCCCTACTGAGACCTGAAAAGGAAAGGTTTGTATCCTACTTCCACTTTCTAATCTCACATGAAAGCCTCCTGTGGCAGATCCTCCACTAGAACCCTGTTGGCCTAAGAAAGGGTAAAATGTAGTTCTCAGACTTCTAGCCCACGCTGAGAACCTCTGTATAAGGAGGGCTAAGGTGCAAGTGCTGTTTTGGAAAAATTCCTCTGTTAGTGACCAAAGTTCCATGATCCCAATAACCCTTTTTTAATCTGAATTTTTAAGGATTTGGAACAGAGCTTCGTTGATTAACAAATAATAATTTGCATGGATGAGGAATAAGACATGTGCACAGTGCTGAGGACGGAGCAGTTACAAAGACAGTCATCATCTGCTCAGAATGGATCTTAACGTTTTAGCAAGACACACTAAGAATAAACAATAAGTGCATTATGATTTGGTGATAGAATCTCTGAAGAAAAAACAAAGTATTGTAAAGTAATAGAGAAGATAGTGGTAGGGACAGGGGGATGCCATTTTATGTGAGGTGGCCGGGAGATTCTCTTAGAAGAGAAACTACAGAATAAGAGAAAGAGGGAGCCATGTGTGTATCTAGGAAAGAGGTTTCCAAGTGAACAAAGCAGCAGGTGTAGAATTGAGGCAGAAGCCATAACAGCCCATCTGAGAAATGTCTAAAAGTCCAATGAGGCTGGAGAGCAGAGAACAAGGGGAAGTGTTAAGAAGATCAGAGATGTAAGGCAAGAGGGGCAGATCACATATTGTAATATGTGATCTTATATATTATGTAGTAACACATACGATCTTACATGGCATATGATAATATATAATATTACCTATCTTTTGTGTCCCTCCTAAAGCTACCTTTCTTCTGGGAAAGTAGTATGTTTAACTCCCATCTTTAGACCCATTTCCTACCATCAAAACATTCTTGTTTTCCTTTCTGTATTTTATTTTTCTCTCTTTTCTCTGATGTGGGTCTGTAGCTACATTTGTTTTTTCTTTTATTAAATTGCAAAGACTGCCTCCTGGAATGATGTATGGATGGGTTATTCCTGTACGCAGGTTGCCTTAGAAACAAACAGAGCAAGTCTTATGCATTTCAGCAAGACCTTATCAATAAAGCAGTCTCACAAGAGGCTAATGTTCACATCATTAAATGTCTGCTATGCTTTCCCTTTATTGCTTAACTATGGTAATTCTCAGATTGATAATTAGGTGAAGGCCAATTGATTGAATGGCTCCACAGAGCAGACATTAAGAAAGCATAATAAAAAAAGGGTGTATCTCAGGCAGTCACAGTTGACAACTCCAAGTTACCATATTGTTTTGGTTTCCAAGTTGCACCACAGCAAATCTTTATTCCTTCTTGGCATAGCATGCAAGTGCCATGTTGAATACCTGGCATCCATCTAGACTGGCCAGTGTCCATCACTTAACAAGCCCTGGGTACTAAGGAAGCAGTATGTGGAAGGAGAAAAGAGAGGGTCCGGTCTCACCAGCTGCGGTCTGTGAATGAACAAAGATGTGGCTACCCAATGGGGCAAAGTAAAATAAATTTATGTCAAAGCTCTCAGGTTAAAACTTAAGGGACCTCACACTACTGAAATAAATGATCTAATTACTGGCAAAGCAGGTATATAAATGAAGCTTTTTTTTTTTTTTTTACAATGAGATGTATTTTCTTGTCTAAAATATTCATGAGAAAACTAAGGGAGAAATTTATATTAGTCAATGATTTCCAGAGACAGAGTACACACACACACAGACACACACACACACACACACACAGAGACACACTCTTACCTAGTGATCGCTTGGTTGGAATTGGCTCACGTAATTCTGGAAGCTGGCAAGACTGAAACTGGCAGGGCAGCTTGGTAGTGGTAGGCTGGACATTTAGCTAAGGGTTGATGTAGTGTCTGGAATCTGAGTTTTGTAGGACCAAAGGCCAGAAACTCAGCCAGGATTTCTGTATTGTTTTCTAGAAAGGAATTCTTGAGAAGACTGGGAAACCTCAGTCATTGCTCTTCCAGCCTCTGAATGATCAATGATCACATAAGGTGATAGGCCAGGCATGGTGGCTCTCACCTATAATCTTAACACTTTGGGAGGCTGAGCTGGGACAATCACTCGAGGCCAGGAGTTCAAGACCAGCCCAAGCAACATAGTAAGACCCTATCTCTACAGAAAGTTGAAAAATTAGCTGGGTATGGTTGAGTGCACCTGTAGCTGCCGGGGGAGCCTAGGCTTTTGAGGTTGCAGTGTGCTATGACGAGGCCACTGCACTGTAACCCCAGGAAGACCCTGATTAAAAAAATAAATCACAAGATGATGAAAAGGAAATGAAACCAGGATGAAAAAGAAATATGGCAACTAGAATAAAAGTGATTCTAGTCAGTCTAGCAATTTCCTTACGTCTTTTTTCTCATTTCTTTAAGCAGGGCACTTTTGTATGATAAAATCATTAGTGAAGCTGGGAAGAATATTTACTTCGGTAAGTTGATGAATCAGGTCAGAATTTGCATCATTATTTTATATGGTACCGTCACATTAAAAACATTATCTTAAGGGGAGAGGGAGGGGAGGGGAGGGGGGAGGATGAGTGGAGGGAGGGTGATTGGTGGGACCTCCCCTATGGTTCATCTTACAAGGGTACATGTGAATCTTTCTAAATGTAGAATATAAATGTCACAACACAATAACTAAGAAAGTGCCATGAAGGCTATGTTAACTAGTTTGATGAAAATATTTCAAATTGTCTATAAAACCAGCACACTGTACCCCATGACTGCATTAATGTACACAGCTATGATTTAATAAAAAAAAACAACACCTTATGCCTTTACAATAGAGAACAAATATGTAAAATTAAAATCTGTATAATTAGAGACTTTTTCACTTTGAGATAACCTCTTACATTAATGTGGTATGATTTGCTTAAAAGAAATGATGATTGGCTTTGACAGCAGACGTGTACAAAGGACTAAAATCAAGGAGTCAGCCTGCGCTGGGTTTTGGCCCCTTGATCGTGTCTCCTCGGCTGTGTGGCAGCAGCGTGTGTGTATATTTATGCAATTTCCCATGAGTGTCAGTTTCTATCTTTAAATAATCTCCTCTTGCAGAGCAGGAGCTATGCCTCAATGTCTTAGTAACATCCTCCCCCCACCGATAGAGCCTTTGCTGATACTGAAACTGTTCTTGATCCATAATGACTCTGCCACACAGTCACGGTCAACTTTGTGTCAACTTTGCTAGGCTATAGTACCCAATTATTTAATCAAACACTAATCTAGGGATTGCTGTCAAAGTATTTTGTAGATATGATTAGTATCGACAATCAGTTGACTTCAAGTAAAAAAGATTAACCTTGATAATAACTTTTAGCTTTAACAGCAAAAACTGAGACCTCCTGGAGGAAGAACTTTTGTCTCAAAACTGTAATGTAGAAATCCTGCCAGAGCTTCTAGCCTGCCACCGGCCTTATAGACTTTAGTGGGGCCAGACCCTGCAGTCATGCAAGCAAATTCCTTAAAGTAACTCTCTGCAGAAATATTTGCATATATATTTACATGTATATATGCATATTTGTATGTTTATATATAGATATATCTAGTTTGGCCAGAGCCAGGTTTGAACCCACCACCCTTGGTATCTGGGACTGGCGCTCTACTCACTGAGCCACAGGCGCCTTCCTAAGTTTCTGTTTCTCCAGGAACCCTGAACAATACCCACACTAACACTGCCTTTGTATGACTCATGTATTTGCATTATTAAATTTGGAATATGTCTGTTAAAAATAAGACATCTTTATGAAGCTCCCCAGTGTTATGGATATAAGAAGTCATGTAGGCTGTGATGCTGTGGTCCTATTTGACTAGACCAGACAATAATTTTACCGGGAGTAGTTAACGATTTGAAAAACTTTTATGAGTGTTGGATAAAATGTAGACTTGAACTGGACGGTACTATCTTATAAAATTAATGTGTTTGGCTTGTGGGATTCAACCTTGAAAGTCTTAATTGACAAACATTCCTTAGAGTTGAGCTTCTAGAAACATAATTAGATTAATGGGAATGCCCCAAAGCATGATCAAGTGCAAGTGATGTGAGTCTCTCTGCAAACAGAGGCATCCACACATGGGGAGACTGTTCATCATGACAGATGAGTGAAGTTCAAGGCATATGGTACAGATACCTGCATGAAATTTCAGTACCTTAAAAAAGGATGCTAGACACGAGGCTTGGTTTAAAAACAAACACTAGCTGAGCAATGTGGCTTGGTTTAAAAGGATGTTAAAATGAGGAATAGCATGGATGTTTAGTTAGGGTGTGAACAGTTAATGCACCTTCTCGTAATTGTTTTCATTAGAAATCTACTTGAGGAGGTGCTGAGTATAGAGTTCACTCTTAGCACTATCCCAGAAAGGCAGCCCCAAATATGCAGTCTTTGGAAACTCAACTGGGAGCCACTTTGTGACCCAGAACAGAAAACTGGCAACAAGTGTTTCTTGAAGGCAAATTGTCTGTGTGTGTGTTAAAAATATGGTTTTACAAATGAATGTGAGTAGCACCAAACCCACAGTTCTATTACTCACGTTAAATGGCCTTTTGCTTTCTTGAGTTGACCAGTGGAACTTGGGAGTCTGACATAGGTTATTTGTAAGAGGTTGGGGGAACACGATGTCAGGAAGTACAGGATTAGAGGGGATGATTTGGGGGTGAATTGCATAAAGCAAAGGATTGAACCCTTTCCTGCTGACACTGCTCTTTTGAAGGTCATGCTCTTGCTCATTGTCAAGTTCAGTGGCTCTGAGCCTGCCCTCGCTCCCCGGGGTGTCTGCTGATGTCCCTCCTTGATCACTGTCTTCCTGACAGTACACCTTGTCCTCTGGTCTGCCAACTTCTCTTTTTCCCACGCTGTCTTGTTCCAACACTATCTTCTCTACCCAAACAAGCATGCAAAAAATCTTACCTAGTTGCTCTAGGAAATACGTGCTTCTTAAAGGCAAGATGGTGAACCACTACAGTTTACTTACCAGAGCTTACTGCTTACTCTCCGGGGCTCCCTTTAAAACTCTCACCCCACTGTGCTTTTCAATCCACTGCTATTATGTCAGAAATTTTGGCCCAAGCAACCATTTTGCTATTTTGAAAGACCCATCTTAAAAATCACCCCAGGCCCCCAAATCCAAGTTTTCTCAATTTTCCCATTTGAGACGAGTTAAGCTCTGCCAAAAGGTGCTCCCCTTGGTTATCAGAAGTTGGGTAAATTTGTCTCTGCTGTCTGGTGTTCCGTTGGGAGGTTGTTGAGACACTTTTGCTCTCTCAAAGTCCCTCAGTTTCCAGCTCCTCTTTGTCCTTCATTCATGTAGCTCTTCACTTTCCCCCACCTCGACTTCCCCATACATGAACAGGACAATTCAGATCAACTCCTGTTGGTAAATCTGCAGGCTTTGGATGGCCAGCCACCAAGTAGACCCAACCAAGCATTTACTCAACCACATGGGTCTCCGTGTAGGGAAACTAATACTTGCCTTCATACTGTTAAATCGCATCACTCCACCTAGAGTCTGGAGGGTGTGGAGGTGTCTGCGGGGGTTTTATTCATTTTTTATTTCTTTTTCTCTCTACCTATCTCAGGAGGCTGAGACAGCTGGCCAGCAGCTGTCCAAGAGAGAGATTGAAAGTGTGGAATCAGCAGATGGCAGGGAGAAACGTTCACAACTACTCTGGCTCTGCCATACTTTCTTTCTTCCAATGATGGGCATACATTTTTGTGTCTGTATATAGAGTTACAGGAGGATTACGCCCCTCCCTAACCAACTCCCCCTGTTTCAGCCCCATGGCGTGGCAACATCTCTGATTTCAAAAGAGGAAAAAGAAAAGAAAGGATATAAAAAAAAACCCCAGAAATTCTTTGGGATTAACTACTGTTTCTGTGACCCTCTTGGAAGCATAGTGAAATTCTTTAAAGCACAAGTGTGCTTTTAAAAGTTCCCCACAAATACGATTTTTAACGACCGCATAGCTTTCTATCACAGGCACGTTGAATAATACTTCTTTACTGTTTCCCTGTTGATGGACATTTAAGTTGTTTCTGGTTTCTTAGAATTTTAACCACTCCTTAAAATAGTTGTTGGCATTTCTTATTATTTCCTTTCATCGTGAATTTCTGATTGTGGAGTTACTGGATAAAAGGCTATGACCATTTTAAGGCTTTAGGTATCTACTGGGAAAGGGTTTCTGTTTGGAAATTTGAGATCTCCCCTGTGAGATGGGTCACTATGCCAGAGGGAAAAATATGTGGAATTCATCTTCAGCATTAGCTGCAGGTCAAATTGATGTGGAAACGGCACTTTTGACTATCAGCGTGCACCAAGTGGTAGCTTTGTTTTTGAACAGCAAGCAGATCTGTAGATGGCTGTCAGGGTCTGTTTAGGGGAAAGTATTTACTATTCCATTTTAAAAAAAATTTTTTTCCATATACTAATTTTAATAAATGACATGTTCTCTGTTTCCCACTGTTCCTGCAGGGACGCTGGGCTTACCAGAAGACATTGAAGCCATAGAGACCAATGCTCTTTCTGGAATCAGATGAGATGTTCATTTCCACTTAGACGCAGTCTCCTTGTCTCCTCTCTTGGGCTATTTTTCTGTGTTTTCTTGTTATCAGAACTCCTTGTACTTTTGAAAAGCCAGGCCCTGCCCTGCCCTTCCCTTATGTTGTTTGGAAGTGGTATGTGTTTCTTAATTGTCTAACCAGGCAGAGCAATTAGTGCCCAAGGAGAGAGGAGGCTGCCTGCCTGCAGAATGAATGGTTTTCATGGGAATAGATTGAAAGGACCTGCTGAGAACGGAAACTTGCCAGCGTCCTTGTTTGGTGCTGGCCCTCCTGTCTGGATTTATAGAAGCTGTTTATATTTGCTGATGCTCTAATAAACAGCCCCTTTCACGGAGCAAATCCTTGGACTGGTTTCCTTCCCAGCATGTGCCGCTATCACCAGTTGAACACTACAGCGGAGAATCGGCTGAGAGTAGCCGAAGTCTCCGCTGTTCTCTGGTGAGTAATCCAGGCTCTGGTGAGTCCTGTCGTCTCACCTCCTGGGGGAAGGCTTCCTGCAGCCACTCAGCCTTCAAATATTCATCAGTTGGCCAAGTGCTTCAGGTCCTGTTGTGGAGGAAAGAGAGAAACAGACAAAGTCCTGTTTCTCCAGGAGGTCTCAACCTAGTGCGTGTGGTTAGGCAATAAACAGATAAATAAACAAAATTTTTCAGATCTTGGCAAAGATATATAGTTAATTAGACTAGCCCACTGAGGTGATGACTCTCAATTCCTGACTGAGAGGTCTGCAGAGGCATCTCTAAGCTAACTCTGATTGGCACATTTAGAAGAGAGTGAGGATGACAGGCCAAGGGAGAGATGAGCAAAACAAGTCCTAAAGCAAAAAGATTGGTGGATTGAATAAACAGAAAACCAGGAACCAGGTCAACATGGAGAACTCAGTGAGCAGGGGGGTGTGGTGTGAGGTGAGGGCTGTAAGCAGGCAGGGAGACTCAGGTCAGAAAGGGTCTTGAAAGCCAGACTAAGGTGGTTGGGTTTTATTCTGTGTGTCCTAGGAAGCCTTGGAGGGCTTTAAGCAGGGGATATATTGTTACTTGTGTTTTAAACACTCCACCCTGCAGGCTGAGTGTTGGTTACATTGTAAGAGCACCAGAGGAAGCAGAAAGATTAGGAGGGGGCCTATTAATTAGTAGGGAGCCTATTACACGGGGACGGGGACATCCAGCAATGAGGAGAGGACAGATGGGACTAGAATGACAGCCCTGGAGATAAGAAGTGGAGCTGGAATTGGGCTACACACCTGGGTGTTTTTTTCACACAATCACAGATTCTCCAATTCTCCAACACCAACTTAGTGTCCAATAATTCAATTCTGACACTACCTATTAATAGCAGAGTTAGCACAGACCCTACAGGTGAAGGGCTCAGTCCCACAAGACTGTTCCTGCTTCAGACATCAGCCACAAGTGGGGGGGGGGTCAAGGATACATTTGTCACTATTAGAGTTGGGGTTCTCACATCCCCCCCGAGGTTTTCTAATTTGCTAGAATGACACCAAAAATGCACGAGAGATGGGCGGCGCCTGTGGCTCAGTGGTTAGAGCTCCGGGCCCCGTATACCAAGGGTGGCACATTCAAACCTGCCAAACTGCAACAAAAAAATAGCCAGGCGTTGTGGCAGGCACCTGTAGTCCCAGCTACTCAGGAGGCTGAGGCAGGAGAATCGCCCCTAGGCCCAGGAGCTGGAAGTTTCTGTGAACTGTGATGCCACAGCACTCTACTGAGGGCAATGGAATGAGACTCTGTCTCTAAAGAAAATAAAAATGCAGGAGAGGGCTTTCTTACTCTTAACAGTTTATTAGAAAAGATACAAATGTGAGCAGAGGTCCTGAGGCATCCTGAGGGCGGCAGACTCGCTCTCATCTCAGCAGGAGGATGTATTCACCAGCTCAGAAGCTACCTTAGCCTCTTTCTTTAAAGCTGTTATCTATCAAAGCCTCTCTATGTAGGTATAGTTCATAAAATCATCCGCCATTGAGGACTGAAGGCCCCTCTCCCTCCTCCAGCCCCTCTCCCATCCTTGGAGGAGCTTGGGGGGGGGGGGTGGGGCAGATTCCAAACCTCCAATAACATTTCTGGTTCCTCTGGCAATGGGAAGAGCCCCCATGCTAGAACAATCTAGGGACCCTGTCAAGAGCCATCTCATTAACACAAACCCAGGTGTGGTTGAGAGGGGCTTGTTATGAATAACAAAAGGCACTCCTATCACTCAGGGAATTCCAAGGGTTTTAGGAACTCTGTGCCAAGAACAGGGACAAAAGCCAAACACACATTTTTCATTATACCACTGTGCTGGAGGTTGAATTTGTAGGCTTGAGTGTGGGGGAATTTTGGAAAAGAAAGCGTGAATAACTCCTAGCTGTCTTGCCTGTGTCTCTCACCAGATTGTACCAGTGGTTTTAGCTTATTCAACAACAGAGACATATGACATAGTTTGAATATTATGCTTTCAAAGGGTATTCAATTACTTCACAAGATTTCATTCTATCCCCAGTGTTGTTTTTTTTTGTGTGTGTGTGTGTGTGTGTGTGTGTGTTTGTTTTTTGTGGGGGTTGTGGGTAGTAAGAACACACTGGGAAGAAGGAGAGGGGTTGGAAGCCCTACCTGATATATTTAGGAATTTCAAATTGACAGGTGCTTTTCACAGCCGCTCTACAATAGAAGGATTGGAGTCCGACCACCCTTGAGCACACAGTGTATGTAGAAGCCTCTGTCTCAGCTCTGGGGGTCTCCTTACCCCTATGCTGACCTTGAGAACTGATCTCCATTTTCTTGAGATTAACAGTTCAAGACATGGTGTGAGCAAAGCATTGCAGTGGGGTGGAGTGTCCTGTTTCAGCAGAGCATGGGGACGGCCACACAAAGAAAACAGGTGAAGGAGGGTCAGTTGTGCATGCACAGGCAAAGGTCTCCCCCAGTGACATTCAAACTGGGGTGTGCACATCTCAGGCAGCGGGTGCAGGCTTCCCAAAGTTTGGGTGGAAGCCTGGGGAATTTTAATGGATTTTGTTTCTAGAGAATCAATTTCCATGTATGCTGTTGCTTGGAAAATGATCTCCCTCTGAACAGGTTCGTGAAGGTGCAGAGCTATTCTTCCCACCTCTCCTTGGGATCTCATTTTTGCTGCTTTATTATTAAGAACAGAATGGCCTTCTGGTTTGTCCGTTCTCATTATGTGGCTTTATTCATGCTGAATAAACTTTAGGAAGGCCAAGCAAAGGAGCAACCCCAAACTCTATATTGGGGTCAGAGAAGATTTTTACAATCCAGGCACCACAGCTTTGCCTATCCACTTCATTAGGCAATGCATTTCCAAAAGTTTTGGGTTTATTTTTTCTTTTTATTTCTTATTCATTACCCAAACTTTTTATGTGTTTATGTTGTTTTCATCAATTGTGAACTAATAATAATGTTATCGCTTCCTAGAACTTCTGCCCACCCCCCAATTTTAATCACTTAGAATCATATGAGTACAGTGACTGACACACGATATAAACTTAAGATGATCGACTTACGTTTGATGAGGTACAAGAGAGTGAGCCACAGAAAACATTCCAATGTAAAAATGCATCACCTTATAGAAAGTTATGTGGAAAATTAAATAAAAAATGTGACTTCAAGTAGAGAAGACATAATGTATATAATATACAAAATTTATATCAAAAATGCTTATTTATATATTAAAAAAGTAGAAGACAATAAGGTTCTAATTGCCTTAGGATTTGAATTAACACTCTTATTTTAAAGTATCACAATTTAAATATATGATACAGGCCAGGAATTACATCTCTGGCGATCATGGAAAGTAACAATAACAAATTTTAGATATCCACGTAAAACCTGTTACGTAATCAAAAGTTTGAAGCTCTAAACAACTCACTAACAACGCGTTTTTTAGGATTCCCATTGGGGGCGTTATAGCACAGGCACATTTTCCTTCCAGATGGTTCTCTGGCTTTTCAGTTTATTGGTGTGTTTAAATTATTCTCATGAATCTTGTTCTATCAGGATGGTGGAACTTGGGTGATGGCGTGATGGCTGAGTGGAGTGTTATTAAGCTAAAACAAGGCAAATTGCCTCAATTTTTTTGCTAATTTTTTTTTTTTTGAGGGTGAAGGAAGCAGGAGTTGAGGAGTTGGTATATAATATGCCAGTTTAGAACTGCTTCCTTTTGAATGAGAGCTTGAGAGCTTCAGAATCTTTTCACCAAGGTTTACCAACAGTTTGTTTCCTTTCTATGGCTGTTTTTATGTGAGTCAAATAGAGGGCTTACCCTTTGACAAAGAATTTTAATTTTATTTTGCTTATGGGATAGAATTCTGCTGGCTTGCATTCTTTCTCCAAACTGCTGATCTCTCTATTTACAAGTTGATTCAGGATTTAGAGAACTTCACAGTTCCCGTTCTTCCTTCTGTTGCAGTGGGAGGAGACAATTGATGGAGTCCAGTCTGTGTCCGGTGTACACTTTTCTCTGTGAATCAACTCCCAGCTTTCTCTGACCCTCAGGGATCTGTTTAAACGTGGGAGCTTTTCTTGGGAGCCGCTAAGGGGCAGTTTGTGCTCCTATGTAGCAAGATGGGGTGACAGGCCCACAGGCAGGTCCCAAGCTAACATCTTGCATCTCTGAGCACTGGCTGGTACATTTCTGAGATTTACAAAAAAGCTTGTCCAAAGACTTTAACAATAGATGATAGGGATAAAATTACTCTGATATTTAAGTGTCTAATACCTTTATTTGAAAAGTCTAACAGACTCTGCCCCAGACATTTGCTACTATGTTTCAGCCTCTTGAACATGACCTTGCAATACCCTGGTCCTCTATTCTTTACCCCATTTCTCCCTTTCTTCTGAACCATTCTCAAGGATTTACAGCAGAACATTAGGAGTAAAAGCAAATTAGTTAACAGCATAGTCCTCCTCACCCTGGGCTCATTGAAAACAAAACAAAACAAAACAACACCCCCTCCTTCAAATTAAACCTTTTATTGGGTCTTGGATTAAAAATCTTTATCTGAGGGTTTTTTTTTTTTTAAATTTAAAACAATTTGCACCTGGTGCTATTTTGGGGCACGAGCACAAACATCTAATTAGACCAACTGTGTAGATCTGTGGTTTTACGTAGTGTTATTACTTGTTTATTCTTTGTCTCCTACACTGACACATCAAGGGGTTTAATAAATACATAATAGGGACCATATTCTTTTGGGGCATAATAAATCACCTATGAGAAACCTGGTGAATCTCGTTACCGCGAACATTTCAGGTGAGCGGTAGCTGAGTTTGATTTAATTTAGAAATGGGCTACTCTACTGGCCTGCAGCTGGCAGAGGTGTGCTGCCCGCCCCCAGCCCCTTATCTGGGGGCTCCAACTTGGATAAGGCTTTGTTATAGGAGCGTAGAGATGCCTGGTTGCACCCCAGGGCAGATTTCTTGACAGGAAGGGCTCCCTTTTCTCGTTTTGTATTCTCCAAACATGAAAATAAATCCAACCATTCTTTCTTTCTCTTTTTCTGCCTGTCATCTCTCTCTCCATAGAAGCCTATGTGGGGGCAAATCAAAAGCCACTGATTCCCAAGAGCCAGGAATGTAACGTATTTTTCTATCATGGAATTTAAATCCTATTACAAACCCTCATTTTTTTCCAGGCCAAAAAATTCCCTTTATCTAAGTTAATTTAGTGCTCCTCCCTCACATTTTTAATGGGGTCCAGCCTCATTTCCAAGGCCACATAGTGCCTCTGCCATGCAGGGGTCAGACAAGGGTTTGGCTCTCACCAGTGTCAATGCGCAGCATCCTCTGCTGAGGACACTCATTCCTGCCTCCTTGGTCATTAGTTCACTCAGGTCGTGCCACTTCTGGGTCTTCCGGTTCTCAATCCAAACACCTGCCAAACATGGCCTCCAGGGAAACAGTCTCTGCCTCCAGAAGGGCCACCTGGATTGACCTTCTGTCCGCACAACCACCATATTCTGCTCCACCCTCACGGTGCCTCTGCACGGGTCAGTCAGACAGAGGCCCACTGCTGCCCTGGGATCTAGCTGGGACCTAGCTGGGACCTGCCAGGATTAGGGTTTAAGTTCCAAGCCTATCAGTCCTTCCTATAGGAAGGAGGGAGGGGCAGGGCTCAGGGCTCCTTCTCAGGCACATACCAGCTTGGAATCCTCTCATCTCCACTGAATTTGTCTCTCCCCTCTTTCTTCTCACCTGAACAAACTTCATCTCACCTTTGGAACAGAGAAAATAACTTGGGCCTGATATAAGTGTGTCTCCTCAGTGTTTTAAAGCCTGGACCCACTGAGGCTTTTGAGCCTCAGAAGCTGAAGCTAACAGCCTGCCCTTGGTCTTACCCCAGGGTCTGCTTTGATAGTTTTCTATAGCACTTTCATCAGCGGACACTTTGTTTTCTTTTCCATTTTTAATTTTTTTGTCCATTTACCTCCCCCCATTAAGACATGCAGGTCCACACAGATGAAGACCAGGTAATCTGTTCATTACTTTCAGCACTTAGGACAGTGTCTTGCAGATTGATGGTATTCAATAAATATTTATTAAAGTAACAGATGAATAAATGAGTGAAGTTGACCTTGCCTTTTGAATTATTCCTTTTTTAAGGCAGTAGACGTAATCTGAATTGGGAAAAGAGGTGTGGATTCACAGATCCCAGAAAAAAGCACTTGGATAGTATCTCATGACATTGTCCCATTCCATGCAGGCACCGGTGATAAGGATGCTATTTACAAGTTATTAGGAGAACGGAGGTGGTGTTTTCCTGAAGGTAGAAGAGTCTGCCCAGCTCCTTCCTGGCAGGCAGATTTCATTTCCCGATGTGCAGAAGGAACTTGGCAGCAATTGGGTGTGTAGCACGACCATTTGTCTTCAGATAGCTCAGAGATCTTTCCCTCCCAGTCATGTTCCTCGGCTCTGGTGGGAGTTACAGCAAAGGCTTTGTTTACATTCTTCTTGGAAACTGGTTGCAAAACCACTGTGGAATGCAATAAAACATAAAAATGAAAACACTAGTGGGAAATGGACTTGAACTTCATAGTGTTGTTTTTTTCCAGACAAAATACATGTATGGAGAGATTTATTTTTACAGAAATAACATTTTTTCTAAGCTGCTTGGTTCTAAATAGAACTGTAGCTCTTATTTTTTTTTTTACCTCTAAATCAGAACTGAGTATTACAGAACACAAATATTCTGAAAAGATTTACTGAGTCACTGGTGTATCCAAGATAGGAGGCATAAAGACGTACACTGGGGAAGGCCAGTGAGATGTGAGTTCCTGAGTCCTGATGCAGATTCTCTTGGACTGCAGACAGGAGAGTCACAGTTGTCTTTGAAAGTACAGCTTCCTCCCTGATTACAAGCGTCAGCAGGACTAACATTTTTAAACCATATTTTTACTCTTGATACTAATGATTACTTTGCACATAGAAAAATAATGTATTTATAGTTATTGGGAAATACT
The DNA here is from genome assembly GCA_963575145.1 of Galago senegalensis. NCBI lineage: Eukaryota > Metazoa > Chordata > Mammalia > Primates > Galagidae > Galago > Galago senegalensis. Next base: position 27,462 of record CAUYTI010059843.1, read on the forward strand.
TGGCTATAACAGACTCATCTCTACCAAAGAGTTATAAGTTAGATATTCGGGGTTGGAAGTATGGCTCATTTTTTGCAGATTCTTGGGTGTTTGAAGACCTATATCTAAAAAAAAATTATGCTCCCTCCCTAACTCAAACCCTAGTCAAGCTCCTCGGTGTGGATAACTCCCAGCTCAGATGGTTCTCATTTTATGCAGCAGTGCTCTCTTGAAAATGCAACTAAACCAGATCATCTTTTAAATGTACTGAAAGCACTGGCTGTAATAAATCATGAAAAGTGATACCTTCTCCAAACCGAATCACTACCTCTAATGTAGCTGACTTTTAAATTTGAATTCCCTGAGGTCGACTTCAAGCTTGGCTCTGGGCCAAGCTGCCATTAGGAGATTGTGCGGCTCAGGCCGAGACACTCTGTGTAATTGCCCCCCGGCTCGTAAGTGGTCTCAACAAAAGGGAAAGACACACTTGTCTATAATTTTGGAGACAAAAAAAGACACCGTATGAAAATTTCCCTACAATTTCTACCTTTCATTAGCTGCTGTCGCTTCTGTGCACATGAGAGAAGTCATGACATAGAAAAAATCTCATCGGAGACAAAAATATATTTCTACCCCATGGGTACTTATTCCCTTGTAAAGAAGGCTGGAGAAGGTTGTCATTTGATGACATGGCTCTGTGAGTCATGGCCCTTTGGTCATATGTGCATCAGAGGCTTCCAGATCATGTTTCTATCCATTTTCCGTGTTGGCTGCCAAATGGAGCAATTTATCGATCAGCTGCTCTAAGAGCTGGTAGAAAGTATATATGATGGGGCCTCTGTCTTTTGAATGATGTTCATGGCTTTGTAGCTGTTAACAGAATGCAGACTTGCCCCAGATTTCAGCCCCCTGTAGGTGCTGAGTTGCTGGTATTATCATGAGTACTTGGGGGTTCCCCTGGAACTTGAAATCATCTTATGTGAGATTAGAATATTATACAGAGGACTCTTAGAAAAGGCAAAATGGCTTTTAGAACGCTTTAACCTGATGAGAAGGTTTTCTGTTAGCTGTTGCTACCGTCATTCTGAACCCGGTTGAACCCATGTGAAAGCTTGGATGATACATTTATTAATCATCTAGCATTACCTAGGAAAAGTGAGGTTAGCCAAAAAAGTTGAAGTGCTAAGGACCCCCACTGATGCCACTGTCTCTGTGCCAGGGATCGTAGCCCAGTGATCTTATATTCCCAGTTAATCTTATTCTCTCTGCTCTGACTCCAAATTCACGAGGCCACATGCTGAAGACAGTTCTTTCTCTATGGCTTAGTTAAGTGTGGCATTTCTCCATTGAGTGAGTCAACTGGCCCTTGATACGGGTCAAACGACCTACATCACCTTACATACTTGGTTACTGTGAATTTGCCCGTGAAAGACAACAGATCTCATGTCAAATACACAGAAAATACAAACCCGGTTTTCTTCATTCAGTCAACGAGGAGTCCCCGTGCACCCAAGACTGCTAATGTCACTCTGCAAGTCCCCTCAGGAAGGGCAGAAGACGCCCCACTGGACACAGGCCAGTGTCCACTCAGAAATGTCTAGGTGCCTTTTCCTGTTTCCTCCCTCACTCAAACCTCTCTCACTCTTGTCACCAGATGCTCCTTCAACCTTTGAAAAGTTTGGAGAATTTTCACTCGCTTGCTGGGTGGCAACGTGTGATGGAAAATGACGCTCTGCTCTGCCCTAGAAAGTGGCGGTAGTGACATACGTCTCACTTCAAAGCCTGTGTTCACAGATTTTGGGCTTATAAAGTTGTCTCTCCCAAAGGCTCTCATGTCAGGAAAGAAAAAAAAAGGGAGCGGAGAGAGGAGGGGATGGACGAAACTTACTTAATGGGTATAATGAACACAAAATCAGCCATATTGTTTTTTGAGGGACAGCTTTGCTCCTGGACCACTTCTGAGAGGGAATAAGCACACTTATAACCCTGACTTAAGCATAACAAAAGAGATCCATGTAACCAAAAACACCTGTACTCTTACAGTATTTTGAAATGATGAAGAAAAGGAAGACATCGCATTAAGTGAGATAAGCCAGTCCCAGAAGGAGAAATATCATAGACCGTTTACATGAAGGAGCTAAGGAGAAAGACTCACGAAGACGAAAGCTAGAAGGGGGCTTGCCCGGAGCTGGGGAAAGAGGGAAGTGGGGAGTTACTGTTTATACCGATGTGCATGTAGCTAACGGCACTGAATATTACACTTAAAAACGGTTAAAATAGTAAATTTTAAGTTATATTTATTTGACCACAGGCAAAAACAAATGAACAACAAAAAGTTGTCTGAAGTGACACCCAGATCTTTCGTTTTGTTCAACCAACGTAGATCGTTAAATGTGCAACCTTTGTTTTGTTAAAGAAAAAGGCAAAAAAAAATTTTCTGAGTCTAAAGAAAGTCACTCTTTTTCAGAGCCCATGTTTGTAATCATGTTCTGGTTTATAATTTTTAATGCGTGTCTTGTATGTTAGTTTAATGATTATTTAACCTTCCTTTGTGGATTTTTGTTATATTCACAGTGAGTTTCTTGGAGACAGGGATAGATTTTGGACTTCCATGTCCTTGGATATGACTGTCACTGTGCTTTGTAAATAGTAAGAATCCAATAAATCTTTTGTGATGGATTTGATTCACTCTGAAATGAAAAAAGTAATAGGCTGGGAGATCATTTCTTTCTAGGAAACTGTCAGCTCGGCATAAGGGACCAGTTGTGCTGGGAAAGAATTACGGCTTGTGTTGTATGGAGAATTGGGAGAAATTCCCACAAGACGGGGCTTAGGAAATTTCTCAGGTGCATCTTTGTCCCTGGACCACTTCTGAGAGGGTTCATGGGTATTAGGATGATGAACCATCTCTGTTTACCCGGGACTGATGTTTTCTTAGGGCATGGGATTCTTGATGCTGAAACCAGGACAGTCCTAGTCAAACCCACTTTGTTTTAGCAAGCCTATGTGTTTGGTGGGGAGGAGAGTAGGTTTTTTTTTTTTTTCTATCTTTATGTGCCTTTTTCTTTTTCTATGCCTTTCAACCTAACCAACCAACCAGCCAAGCTACATTCGAATATTTTAAAAGGTGCCTTGCAGTCTACTATTTCATAACTGCTATATATTTTCTATCATAAATATGATATGATTTAAATAGCCAGTTTTAGCTTGGAAGATCTAATGGTGTTCTGGAGGTCATTATCATCAATATTTATCTGTCTCGTGCAGACAAGGCCCCTGGTGGTCTGTCTCATGTTGCAGGTCTCCTCTGAGGTCCTGGAGAGTTTTGCCCGCTGAGCAGCCATACAGGAGGCAGACAGGAATACAAGCAGGCGATTAGCATGCACCATGCGCCAGGAGAGCTGTATCAAAAGCTCACATGGCAGGGCGTGCCATTTATTAGCTGCTCCGTGGCAAGCGGCCTGGTGGGCAAGGTGGGTTTGAAGAGTCAGTGGAGAGGAATACTAAGGAGAACATGTGTCATTCATTCATAGCGTTATTTCTTGGCTCCACTCACACACGGATGAAGACTATTTTCTGCACTAGAGTCAGCATGGACACGTGTCTGTTGCTACTTTGCCGGTACCCTGGCAGCTGCCAATTGGTGGAGAAGACCACACAAGTAGGCTGACTAGTATTCTACTTGCAAGTTATTTTAAACTTCCATTTGGCATTGCCTGGTGATCCTATTATGTTTTTCTAGCAGGAATTCCTTCTCAAAACTTCTTGCTCCCAAACTGCCCACATCCTCTCTTTTAGTAGATGGCCTTGCCTCCTTCTTTAGGAGATAAAACAAGTATATCATCAGCCCTAGTCCCGTAAGCTGTCACCACCAACTGTAATAACCTATTTTCACCTTCACACACATGCACCTCTCCTGCTCAGTTCTATGAGAAGAACTGATCCTTTTTCAAGACGAACTGTCTTGTGTCTGCTCCCTGCATTTCTTGGTTCTATGTTGGCAACTTATGAATGGGGTTCAATGATCCCTGTTTCCTGGAATTCAAGTCCTTAGGTGATCTCTGCAGTAGAGTATAGACTGGCCGTAGTCACTTGCTTCTAATGAGAAGAATATGGCAAAAGTGATAGGCTGGTCTTTCCAAAATTAGGTTATAGCAGACTGGGACTGCCACCTTGCCAGCACTCTCTCTCACCTGCTGGCTCAGATGAAGCCCCTGGTGTGTTGGTAGCTGAACAGCGTCAGGTCTACAGGAGCAACTAAAGGGGCTCGCCATTCCAACAACCCACGAGGAGTTGCATCTTGCCACCAGCAAGCTGGGAAGGTGGAACGTGAATCCCTCTCCAGTTAAGGCTTGAGATGACGGCAGCCCTGCGGAAACTTTCATCTCAGCCTGTGAGAGACCCTGAGCAGAGGACCCAGCTGAGCTGCCCCCAGAGTCCTCACACACTGACCTGGGAGATGGTAGGTGTGGCTTTAAATCAAGTTTTATTTTTTCACTGAGCAGTGGATAACTAATACATCGGAAAGTTTTTATGTCTGTGTTTGTTACTGGATTCAAGATAAGTATGTGCAGTAATACAACTTGCTTTGTGTCTCTGAAGCGCTACTGTACGATAACGTACACGGAGCCATAAATGGGAACAATATATTTTCCAGTAGACACTTTTTAAAAAAGCAAAACCAGGTAAAATTTATCTTAATAACATATTTTATTTAATCAATATGTCACAATCATATCACTTCATAATCAATATGCAACTTGATTAAAGAGAGACTTTAGAATATAAACATATGTATATATGCATATCTATATTTTAGACGGAGTGTTTGAAGGCCACTGTCTGTACGTGGGTTACACTTGAAGGCTTCTCACCTCAGACTGGCCACCCACAGACGACATGGGGCGAGTGGCTTCTGTATTGCAAACTCAGTTTAAAAATGAAGCTCAGCTTGCTCAGAAAACACATTGCTCTTCAAATAACTATTTTTTCCTGTTTAAAATAATCTCTTTTGATGATTTTCTAGCCAGTTACATTTTGTCCTGAGGCTTCCCTGGTGTCACGGTGAGGAGGGCAGGGCTCGTCTCCAGGGGCCTGTGTTGTCCCTGCACCAGCTGCCGTCTCTGGGGTGCCTGTGTTGGTCTGTGGCTTTGCCACCGGGACCTGTTGATCTGCCCCCCCCCCCCCCCCCCCCCGTGCTTGCATTCCATCTGCTCTTGGTTGAGCAGGGCCCTGTTATTTGCCCTGAGGCTCTCTCAGGTCTTAGAAGGGACCTCCATTGGGCTCTCAGCTATGAGCTGTCAACCCTGTGCCATGTACATTGTCTGGCATTTTTTGCTGATAGATACAATTCAAATTATTAGTGCCACTTCTGGAAAAACTATTTTTTTAAATTAAATCTTAGCTGTGTACATTACTACAGTTATGGGGTAAAATGTGCTGGTTTTATAGACAATTTGAAATACTTTCATCAAACTGGTTAGCATAGCCTTCACTGCATTTATAGAAAAACTAAGAAACGATTATTCACCTGGTAACTGCCTTTTGGCCTCTCCTTCTCATTTCATTTATTATGATTGGAATATAGAAAGTGATGGCTGGATCTAGCCATCATGTGACCATGTAGCCATCATGTGACCATGAAGCATCTTGAGAACTGAAGCTTTGTACTACAATTGGGGTGGGAGATCATAGAAAAAGTATAATATATGATTCAATAAAAAAATTTTTAAGAAGAAAAAAAAGAAAAAGTATGACATGGATGTCTGGCTTCAGCCTAGATAGTCTAGATTTGTTAGAAATGGCCTTGGAATATTCACCTCTAGGTATTGTATGATATGAGAAAAGTGAACTCTTATCTGGTTCAGGCCACCTTTCCATTTCTGGCAGGCAAAGTCCGAACATAGGCGTACTTGAGAACTTGAGATACTTTAACTTTACTTTCTGTTTTTAACTGTTGAAACTTGGAGCTTTCTCCTGTCACATCTTTGGAACTACTCTTTTCAAGTTCTTACTTTTTAAATAACAAATAACTCATTGCCCAATTCAATGAATGCCGTTTGGTCCTTTCTGTAACCACTTACTGGTGGCTTTCAGGTTCAGCCTCCAGTCAGTCTCCAAGTCCTTTCCTTTTCCCAGTGACTCCCTGAAGAGTCACTACTCTCTTCCTTCCTACTCTCTTTGGCTAACTTCTTTGCCCCCACCCACCTGTTGATGTGCCTTTTGAGCCTCTAATCTTTCTGTATATACTAGGTTGGACAATTAAGCTCATGAACTCAGCCCAGGAAAAGTCCTTTGAAGGGTGAACTACGTGCTGGCATCAGGACATAGCTTTCCAAGGGAAGTGATATTCAGCAATGAGTTAAGTATCACTTTTTCTACCTACTTGGGGATTAAATTCTCAAACTTAATTGTCCAACCTCATATTTTCTCTTTAGGTGATTTTGATCATTTTTATGGATTCCTATTAATCTTCATGTTAACTATGCCCCAAATTTTATCTTTTGCTCACAATTTTCCTTTAGGTTTAGACATGACATCCATAGCTGGTCACCTGGTGTTTCCTCTTTGAAGTCGCACAGACTTAACATGGGCAATAACAACCAACGGCAGCAGAAGATAATCCACTCTTACAGCTGTCCCACCCTCTCGGTCCTCCCCAAAGCTGCCAACACAGAAAGTGCATAAAACTCACTGTCTGGCTTAGGACCTATCAATTGCTGTCCATTACACTTAGGATAAAACAAGGCCCCCGTCCCCTGGTCCTTCCAAACCTCATGTTGTATCGCTCCCCCCACCTTCCCCTTTATTTAGAAGTTTCTTGAGCACGGAGGCCTTTTCTGCACGGAGCCTTTGCACCGACTGTTCCTCCTGCCTGGAAGGCTCTTCCCCTCACTTTCCCGGGGGCTGGATATCCCTCGGGTACCTCCTCATCTCCCTCTGTCAGCCACATGGATTTCCCCCCATTCCCTTTTAACCCTTGCTGGAGTTTGTAGGAATTCCATTTATTTAGTTGATTATTTCTTCCTGTTGTTGTTGTGTCTTTAGTAGAATTTAAACTCTGTCAAAGGGAGGGTTTTTCATCTTTCTTGCTTACCATTATATTCCTAGCACCTGGATTATCACAAAGGACTAGAGAAATGTGAATAAGGAAGGGATGGCCCTGGCTCTACCTGGGCAGAGGACTCTGCACTTTGCTCTCAGCTGTGTTTGTCACCAAGAGAAGTAAAATGGGAATCAGAAATCCATAGATCATAGGAATAGTGTATAATTCCTCAAGGATACTTATGATTTTTATAAAAATCACATAAGCTCACTCTAATAAATTTATGTAAGTCATACACTCTAGAAGAATGGAAAAATCTAACTCAAAATCTGATTGCTTAGAACAAGTAATTATGAACATCTACAATGATTATTTGTGTTTGTGTTTTTGGGACAGAGTTTTATTACATCACCCTCCGTAGAGTGCCAGCGTCATAGCTTACAGCAGCCTCAAACTCTTGGGCTTAAGGGATTCTCTTGCCTCAGCCTTCCAAGTAGCTGGGACTACAGGCACCCACCACAATGCCTGGCTATCTTTTTGTTGTAGTTGTCATTGTTATTTTAGCAGGTCCAGGCTGGGTTCAAACCCGTCAGTCCCTGTGTATGTGGTTGGCGCCTCGCCACTGAGTTACGGACGCTGAGCCTACAACTATCCTTTTGATGTCACCTTGTCATAAATGCAAACACTTATTTAGTTATAGAAAATAGTATTGTATTCTATATGACTTTTCAATAAAATATTGATTCAACTTTTATTTCAAATATTTATAAAGAAAGAAAGTGAAGGGATTTCTAAACTTCAGATTAACTATTCACTTTTGTTCCCCCTTAAAGTTATCTCTACAGTTAAGAAAAAAGAAAAAGCTTTGGGATAAACTGAATAAATGAAATTCATTTTTAAAACAATATATTTAAATCTTTGGCAGCATTAATGACTCTCCTTTATCCCTTCATTTCTCTTTCATCTGCTGATTTTTGATGAATTATTGGTATACAGTGATGCTGCCACATTGCATTTTGTTCTGGAACTATCATTCCCAAGTCCTTTTGCCTTCATTTCATATTTGAATTCATTTCGAATTCACTCTCATCCTTTTATCTACCTTCTTCAATTGTTCGTATTGAGATTAAAGCGTCTGTTCTTTTCCTTGGGCTGTCACTTCCGTAAAGTACTGTATAAGAGTACATCACCACTAATTTTTGGTTCCTTTTTCTTTATAGCTTAAATTTTTTTGTTTTGAATTATTTTGATTAAGCATTGTGGGATTCCATTTGTTAGACCTCTTTGGTTATAGATTATAGAAAACCAACTTAAGCTAGGTCAAGGCAAGTGAGGCATTTTCTTTTCTTATATAAAGGGCAACTTTCAGTGGGTACACTAGCTTCAGCCATGACTAGACCCAGGAGTGACTGACCGAAATCTTGCTGCTGGGATTCCGTGTCTCCATGTCTGTGCTCAGCTGCTGTTAGCCTGTGGTGTGTCCTTTAATCGTGGTGGCCATGGAGTCTACCATTATCCTAAGTTTCCATTGTCTTTACTGGCAAAGTCAGGGACAACGCAGCTTGCAGTCATATGTGTCTCTGAATTAAAACTTTTTCATTGAACTTGATAAATACAAAGTTAGATAATGTTACTATGCATTTTTTCTGTAATTGACTATTAGTCATATGTGGTCTTTCCCCACCCTTAGTTTTCTCCAACTTTCCAACCCCTTCACTCCAATTCAATACTTGGGGTCTAACTGACATAGAGGGAAGTTGATTAGGCACAAACCATTTCCTTGGGAGAGAGAAAGATATGATTGTTTTAGAAAAAGATGCAGGATCTTCTTGATGATCTAATGTGATGTTTGCCTCACAGAACAGAAGGAGCTAGCTGGTGCTCTTACCTCCGCAGCTGTCTTCCACTTTGCTTGATGTGGGCAGCCGGACTCTGGGGAATATTATGCAAATCACAGTTGAAGTAGTCTTTTTTTTTTCTTTTAAGTCCTTTAAAAAGAGACAGCTTCCCAAAGAAATCAAAGGTGTTTGTCAGCTGCAAGGTCTCAGACATCTTTCTGCTCCATCCGGGGTCCATGCAAGGAGCCACAGGCTCCACTGCAAACCAGTGTGTGAGTTTTGAACTATGTGAGATTCTGAAAGCAAATGAGAAAGTCAGAGGATGCAGGGAAACCAGCTTCATCTGGGCAGGAAACTATTCTAGTGCTTTCCTCTCTATCTCTCTAGCACGTGTATGACACTTACAAAGCACTAAATAGATGGGTCTTAACTGATGTGAGTAACCAGCTAATATGTAGAAAAGTTAGACATTGAGTTAAAAATTTAAAAAAAGTGCTACCTGAGAAGCTGGCTGCCTGCTGAATTTAATAGCTGCACCCTGAAAAGACTCAGCAAATGTTCCTTTGTATCATTAACTGATATTCAATTAACTTGTAATAACTACCTTAATAATAATGAGGCAGTTACTATTAACTACCTTAATAATAATTAAGCAGTCCTTAAGAGTTGTCTAGCAGTTTCTTTTGTTAGTCTGTCCTGGGAGAATGAGTCACGAGTATTAATTATTGGGTGAGAATTCATTTTTCTCTTTCTTCTTTTTTAATAGAGTGATGAACATACTGCACAAATATTAAATAATGCTGAAGAGATTTTCAATAATAGGAAGGTATCAGTAATGGGTGGACAAAGAGAAAATTCTATTCCGTCATCCAAGCATGCGGTAAAAGAAAATTGGCTTAAGTTGTTGAATTTCTGCTTCCATTTTCCATTTAATAGCTGCTTAAAAATGAAAGTGGAGAACGTGTAATTACCCCAATGGAATGATTATGGGACATCAAAAAACTGGCTGCCCTAGGTGGTTAACTGCATGATTCAAATACAATAGCAGTATGGATAATGCCAGCCTTGTCCAGTAGTGATCTCAATTTGCATTTTGGTTCGGTAAAGCACAAGTAGGTTAACCGAATACCAAAGAGCAGTGAACTGCCTATAGTTTGCATCTTTAAATGATGGTTAAGAATTCAAGAAATTAGGATACAATATTTATAACACAATATAGCCAAAATATCCCCTCTACTTCCTATACTTGTGAGTGTAGAAAGACAGGAAGGGCCATATTCTTCACTTAGGTAATTGATAACTACTCATTTTCTAACAGTTTCCCAATGATTACTTGCCATAAAAATGTAAAGTGAGGCCAGAAGCTTTAGCATGGATTATTCACACTGTAATTTCAGTTTATTTCCTTCTAACCTTTCTTCTGATGCATATTTTTTAACAGTTGTAATCATGTTGTAATTCACCCAACTTTTTAAAATCTAATGTTACAGAATTTTTCAGTGTGTTTTCAATAGCAAAAATATATAGAAAGAAAGTAAAGAGGTACCATCTTCGATGGATAGCCACATTCTTAAAAGTGTTGGTTATAAAGACGATATCATTTATTTAACCGTTTCCATATCCGACTCTCTAGATCAGTGGTTCTCAACCTTCCCAATGCTGCGATGTATTTTCATTGTTACAAAGGGGTTGGGACCCACAGGTTGAGAACTGCTGCTCTAGATTGTGTCTATTTTTTGTTGTTATAAATGCGGCACAAATTGTAATGTGTGTATTTCTACGAACATGGATTTCCTCCCTCCCATCCCAGGAGTTTTACTATTTTCTCAGGAGACAGTTCTATAAGGGAAATTAGTGGGTGAAAATTTATAAACCTCTTTTTAATGACTCTTCAAGCAAATGTTATCCAAGACCTATTTGTTCTAAAAGTGACTCTAAGTAGCTTAGAAACAAAGGGGGAATTTATTAGAAGCAAATTTTCATAACTTGTGTAATAGCAGAGAGAGAGAGTATATCGAGATGGCTGGAACCGGGACTTAAGTGGCGCGACACCAATTTCTTTCCAAGGCTCATGCAGTCCTCCAGCTGCATTTTGTACATTTGCCAATCAGCTCCCATGTCTGTTCCTGTCTGTTCCTCAGCTGGCTTGCCAGGCCTCTCTTTCTCCAGATTTTCACATAGTAGTTGGATTCCAAAGTTGCTAAACACAGGAGATGCAAGGTGCCTTAAGTCACACAGCATCAGGTCAACTCTATTCCATTTGTGAAGGTTTGTCCCAAGATAGGCCAAATTCAAGGGGGAGGGAAGTAGGCTTTACTATTTGATGCGAGTGACGGCATGCATGATGGTTACCTTTATGTGTCAACTTGCCTGGACCACAGGGTGCCCAGACATTTGACTAAACATGATAGTGGGTTTTCCTGTGGAGTGTGTTTCTGGATGAGATTAATATTTGAATCTGTAGACTGAGTAAAATGAGTTGCCCTCACTAATGTGTGTGAACCACAACCACTCACCTGACAGCCTGAATAGAACAAAAAGGCAGAGTACAAGGAAACTGCTTCTTTATGGTCACTTGGGTTGGGCACTGGCCTTTTCCAGCCTCTGGACATGGACCAAAGTGTGAGCTCTTACTAGGTCTCAAACCTCCTGGCATTCAGACTGGAACCTACACTGTTGGCTTTCCTCATTCTCAGGCCTTTACCCTTGGACTGGAGCTACACCTTGGTACTCCTGAATCCAGCTTGCCAACCAAAGATTTTAGGATTTGCTAGCCTCCATAATCATATGAGCCATGATTCCTATAATAAATAATAATTCCTTATAATAAAGAACAAATTATATACATACCACTGGTATTCTTTTTCTGGAAGACCCTAACACAGAATGCAGATATGTGGATGGTGGAGATTATTGGTGATCAGTTTTGCAGATATTCTGCTTCAATGCTGGTGGGCAGGTGCACTTGCCTGCTGAAAAGAGTGTTGCCATTGCAAAGTCTTGGCTGTGTGCACAGAGCTGGGACTCAGCACCACTGATCAGAAGACAGGACTGGTGGGGGAGGGGAAGAAAAACTACACAGAATCTTATAACGTCTGGTTTACATTCCTAAGTATCAACAGGTCAACAAGGATCAGAGACATTTAAGGAAAATTACCGACATGAAAGAAAAAACATAAATATGATAATACAATGATGATTCTGGAGGAAAGAGAGATAATTCTGTGAACAGACAGGAAGTTTAAAAATGATTATAATTAGCATCCACTCCAGTTTCCTATTGCTTCTGTAACAAATTACCATGAGCTTAATGGCTTAAAATAACACAAGTGCATGGTCACATAGTTCTGGAGGTCAGAGTCTCGGATGATTCTCGTTGGGCTGAAGTCCAGGCAGTGGCAGGGCTTTCTGTGTTCCTTTTTCAAGGTTCTAGGACAGAATCCATTTCCTTTTCTTGCATCTCTTGGCTCTGGGACTCTCCCTCCATCATCCAGGCTAGCAATGGCCATTTGAGTCTTTCTCATACGTCATCTCTCTGGTTCTGACCCATTTAAAAACCATAAGATTATATTGAATAATTCAGGGTAATTTCCTTATCTTAAAAGAGGCTAATTAGCAACAGCAATTTCACCTACAATGTTTATCCTCCTTTGCTTTCTAACCTAGAATATTCAAAGTTTTTAAGGATTAGGACATGGGATGTTTTTGTTTTCTTGGAAGAGGAGAAGCATTAGTATTCTGCTTACCATAGTTCCTAGTGAATTTTTGGTTTCATAGAAAACACAGGTCTTTGACAATAGGAATTATACATTTTGTTCTTGATGAAGTAGCACTTACATGTTAGCAGAATCTCCATTATATTAGGGGATCAATACATAATTGTTGAGTAGTTGGAGAGAAGAGGTAACAGACCAATAACTGGGCCTTGTGAAGTTTGCAGGTGTTGATAAGATGGATAAATATTTAGCAGTGGGTGTGGAAGGATGGCTGGAGATAACCTCTTAGGGAGCAGTGATGGTACAGGATGTTGCTATCAGATATTTGTGTACGTCATCCCAAGGAATGCAAAGTGTGTGAGTGGTACTAACTGGGGAGGAAGGGAATTATGCAGAACCAGCAGTGGTGTGGTCTGAGTCAGAAGTGTCTTACACAGATACCTAAATTCATTCATGTTGGGGAAAGTATAGAAGAGGGTTTTCTTTCTACTTTGTTCTATGTACAGACAATGACTTAAGTGAAGGAACCCACTTCAAGGCCCCAGAGAAGCAATAGGACTGCAGGGTTAGGAAAGGCAGGGGTGCCCATGGAAATTAGCTTGAAAGTTTTTTCAAAGTGTCTTGCAAGATACAGGCAACAGGGTAGATTCTCCACAGAAAGACTTTTCTATATTTCTTTGACCTAAGAGCTGGTTTGCTTTCCCCTCATCTGGAATGGGATGCTGCTTTGTTAGTTTACAGTGCAGTGACTTTACAGTGGATGTCTGCTTTATTTCTTTTGAAAATTCCATGAACCTTGACATAAATTCTTTTTACTTAGTGTTCTTCATATACATGTAAACAAAACGTTCCACGGAATCCAAACAACCAGAACTTTAAATTTTGAATAACTGAGAAAACTGAGTGGTCAAGATTCAAAGAAAAACACAAGCAAACTCTCTAACACCATCCCATATCCCAAAGTTGACTTTAATAGTAAGTTGTTAAATTGAGATTCTCTCAGGATCTGGGGGCAGAAAAACTGCATTTTTAAAACCCAGTAGGGGATTTTTGGTTCAGGATGGGTAACACTGACAAGTGATAGGAGATTATCTTTTGAATTATCTCAAGAATAAGAGCTTTGCTTTTATGAGTAGAGAGTTCTAGGATGTTTTGTGTCATTTGTAATCCCACTTGGCATGAGCCATGACCCTTAGCATTCTGGAACACAGGAGAAGTTTTAAATCTTAACAAGCTAAACTAGTAGCAGTGTTTTGTTACTTTTTGTTCAAATTTAATGCATTGTACTTCAGAACTCATACATAGCATTTCAAATGTAGGTTTATATTTAGACTTAGTACATATTGTGGAAAATAAGGCTTAATGTTCTGCTTCATAATAATACAATTTTTTTTATAATGAACTTTTTATTTTGGAAAAGTTCTGGGTTTATAGAAGAATTCCAAAGACAGTGCAGACAGTTCCCATATATTCCTCACGCAGCTTTGGTTTGCCTTGTGTTGTGATCTTACTTTACTGTGGTACATTTGCCAAAATGAAGTAACTGTCACTGGGGACATTCCTGGGAGCTAGACTCTGGCCGAAACTTAGGTTTTTACCAGTTTCTCTTTAATGCCGCTTTTCTGTTCCCGGATCCTGTCTAAGACACCACATTGATTTAGTTCACATGTCTCTTTAGACTCCTTTGGTCTGTGATGGTTTCTTAGTCTCTTCATGCTTTTCATTATCTTGACAGTTTTGGTAGTGTCGGTCACGGATTTTATAGACTGTTTTGAAATTTTGTTTTATCTGGTGTTTTTCTCATGACTAGACTGGGATTATGGGTTTGGGGGCACAGTAACCCAGAGACAAAATGGCATTCTCATGACCTTGTATCAGAGGTTACCTGATATCCACATCGTTGGGACCTTGGGTCGGGTCGTGATTTCTTCCATATGACAGCAAAAGTGTAAGCAACCAAAGAATAAATAAAAAAATTTGAATTTTATAAAAATTAATCAAAATATTTAGCCCTTCAAAAGACAGCAAAGGCAAGCCCACAGGTGGGAGAAAATATTGGCACAACGCATGTATGATAAAGGACTTTGTACCCAGAATATATAAAGAATAGTTGCAATGCAACGATACAAAAGCAACCGAGTTTTTAAATGGGACAAGGATTTGAATAACTCTTTTGCCAAAGATTTTATAAAAATGAAACAACAAACTGCTCCACGTGACTAGCCATTGGGGGAATGCAAATTAAACCCACAGTGAGCCATCACTTCACCCTCACTAGGATGGCTGTAATCAACAAACAGGAAACTACAACCAACAGCAAAAATGTAGAGGAGCTGGAACCCTCGCATATTGCCGGTGGGCCTATGAAGTTATGTAGCTACTCTGGAGTACAGTTGGGCCATGCCTCAAAAAAGCTAAACATGGGAGTTATCACCCATGAAATTTCAGTCTAATGGATATGCCCAAGAGAAATAAAAACATAGGTTCATGGGAAAACTTTTAGCTGAATGTTCAAAGCAGCATTGTTCATGGGGCCAAAACACTCCAACGTGCCACTGGTGAATGATAAATAAAATTTTGTTTATCTTTGAACAAAAAGGAAAGCTTCATCTCCTGCTTATTTGGAATTCAAAATCATATTTTGCCAATGTTTTCTAAAGTCTAAGTGGGCCTGAAGTCACGTGGATGAAGAAAGGAACAGCTTACCCAGAGGCCAGCACAAGCTCTTCCGGGCTGTTTCTGTCCTGAGTAAAGAGCCTGTGTCTCATCTGTGTGGACGCTCTTGGATCTTTTGTCTAAAACACCCGATAACATTGACCCATGCAAGATGACGAGAAAAGTAAGCGGAAAGAGATTTGCACATTCTTTTGAATGTATTTTCATCCTCAGATGAAGTAAGATGAAATCTAAATACGGAATAGAGTCAGCAAAATGATCTTAAACCAAAGCGTTGGTGGGACAAACACACCAGGCCACATGTCTCTGTACGTCTGGGTTCTGATGTGTTCCCTGTACACACTGGATGGCCAGCTGACAAGCAGATTCCTGTTGTCTTAGGTTATGTCACTGATTCCTTTTTTGGACCTTAGCATTCATCCTTGGGGTAGATGTTAGGGGTTACATTGTGTCCCCCTGCTCCCAAATTCATATTTTGAAGCCCTAACCCAATCAGAATAGGACTTTATTTGAACATCAGGTCTTTGAAGTTTAGCTAAGATTAGGTCATTAGGGTGGGCTCTCATCCTATCTGACTGATGTGCTTATAAAAAGGGGCAATTTGGTTCTACAGATGCTGGACGAGGGGAACGCTGTGTGAAAGTGAGGGCGGGATCAGAGTGATGCTTCTGCCAGACAAGATCCACCCCAATTTCCCAGCAAACCACCAGATGAGAGGCCAGAGGCATTGAACAGATCCTCTCTCCTGACCCTCGGAAGGAGCCGGCCTTGCCAGCGTGCTCATCTTGGAACTCTAGCCTCTGGAGCTAGAGGAAATGCATGGTGAGACGGTGCATTGCTGCTGTTTGACTATCCAGTTTGTGGTGCTTTTTTATGGTGCCGCTAGGTAACTAGTTTAGCTGATAATCAAATCCAAACCGAGCATCCCAGCCTTTGTGGCCCCAAGCTTGGTTCTTTTCAGGGCTCTGTCTAAGTCACAGACTGTGTAGAAGGAATCTGCAACTTCCCATTTACTCTGGGTCCTTTCTGCTCTGACTCATCTACTAAGTGTTCACTCACGATTTTTCCATGGTGTAGATCATTTTGAAATTTGTGTTATTTCTGCACCATCCATAAGGTCTTTGCCTTCTGAAGTCATCTTCAGTGCCTGACAACTTTCTTTCAACCAGCCTTATTGTGAGGACAAACCAGTTCTGGCTTTGGTAGTCAAATCCCTGCCCATTTCCTGATGGTTGAGTCATGCAGCCTTGCCTTCAGATTCATCTCAAATGAGATGAGCCCCATTTTTTTTTCCTGTTAAAGCAGCACTACCTTCCAGGGTGGAATGAAATACGCTTGTTCCTTCGGCAATTGATTTGAAAACGTTTGTGCATTTTCCATCTGAATCAGCCAGGGCTGCATTGACCTGTGCCCCCCTCCCCAGGAGTGAGGTGTGTGGGGCATCTATGGAAAACTCTGTATGGTTGGACCAGCATCTGACTGATGATGGTGGATGTTTTGTTCAGGGACCGGAATGTGTTCCCTTTTCATGGAGGAACTAATTACTTACTTGATGAACTGGAAAGTGGAGAAAAGAGGTAGTGGGTGATCGCAGTCGTTAAAGGCAATTGAAAATTAACTCCTTAAAGCTATTATCACATAATGGCTCCATATCAAACATTCTGTACTTTCCCAGAACAGTTCGACAGTTGGGGACATGCCTGATAAAGATCTAGGGAAACAGAGTCCATTTGGAACCTAAAGGAACCAAACTGTGGAAATGAATGAACCACTCATAGACCCGGCTCTCCCCCACCATTACTTTAAAATTTAAACCCAGACGTAACCAACACTACAACCAACATTCCTTAGGAAGGTGGCTTGGACATTTGAATAGACAAATGAAAGAAACTTTTGTGATTATGTCTATTTTTCAACAAACTGTTGTCAAGTACAATTTTGATGACTTGAGGGTCTGCTTCAGCTTTCAGCTGTTTCTACTCTAAAGAAAGAAGTGCCCAAGTGGGAAGGTGCCCCTGACTGTGGGGTGAACACAGTCTGGTCCTGAAGTGAGTTGAGGCCACCAGAGATGGGACTCTGCGGGCCGCTGTTGAATTGAGCATTGCCAGTTGGGAGACTGGGTGCAGCTTTTAGGTTTGTGCTACACATACGCCGCTGAACCCGCTGCCTGTATTTCATATTAGACTTTTCATTTTTAGAGTAAAAGGGCTAGTTCATCTCTAAATAGGCCTCTTTCTTCTCTTTTTGGATTTTTTTCTTTAGTAAACCCTAACTGTGTACATTGATGCACTTATGGGGTACAGTGTACTGATTTGATACACAATGTGAAATGCTTACATCGAACTGATTAACATGTCCATTGCCTGGCTTACATATTTGTGTGGTAAGACAATGATAGTCTTTTCTTAATAGTTTTGAAATGGATCATTGCATTATGCACATGAGGTGAGGCCCCCCCCAAACTCTCCCTCCTACTAGCCTGCCCCATCCCCTCCCCTCTCCTTTCTCTTCCCTCCTACTTCCTGGATTATACTTAGGTTTTACTGTTTATATGAATGTGTAGGTGATTATATATTGATTTCATAGTAGTATTGAGCACATTGGCCTTTTTGGAAAGAAGTTTGGAGACTACTCAAGGAACTAAAAGTAGACCTACTGTTCGATCCTGCAATTCCTCTACTAGGTTATACCCAGATGATCACAAATCATTTTATAACAAATACATTTGCACCAGAATGTCTATTGCAGCTGAATTCATAATTGCTAGGACATGGAAACAGCTCTTTTTGGATTGAATGTATTTTTAAGGGAAGAGTCACCAGCTCTGCTTTCTCTAATCATTGATTCCTTAGCTCCTCTGTGGAAATTGCTGCAAGGCCTGAATCATCTTGAGGGTAGTTTGAGGGACAATCTTATTATCCTCAAAATGGCACCAAACCATAAATTGGAAGGTGTCAAAAGAGGGGAACAAAGTCTTTCTAGTGCAAAATGAGCTAGTTAAAACAAAACAAAACACTGAACAAAAGAGCCGGGGACCTGAACACCTCAGGTAGTGAAACTGTCACTTATCAGCACAGGAATAAACAGCACAGCCTGAGCTCCAGGCAGCAGGAGAGCGACAAGGCCAGCCTGAAGGGAAAAAGCCAGGGGAGGGAGCAGACACAGAGCACAATAAACCCAAATAAAATAAAAGCAGCAGGGCCTGGCAGAAAGGTACAGGGTGGTGACTGACTGGCTGCAAATGGAGACTGTGATTTACACAGACTATCTGGGACTAGCAGGCAGGGACAGGAGGTGCTTTTGCCGGCCTGGGTGGAGGAAAACTGGAACTGTTTGGCTGCATAGAAACTCACCATGTCCACCTCGTTCCTGGGAGTTGATTATATCCCAGCATGACAAAATAGTGGCTCATAACTTCGATCTTCGGGTAAAAAAGAAAAGTCTGAATCATACTTGTATATTTTACTGAAAAAGAAAAGGATCCAGCATTTCAACAGTGAACAAAAAAAGTCAAAATTTGAGTTAAAGGGTTAAATTTAATGATCTGTACAAGTGTTCAATAGAATCATAGATGACTTGAAATATGGGAAAATCCATGTGGAAATAATGTTGTCTCTCACCCTGGAGATGAAAAGATTGAAAATTAAATTTCATGGGAAGGCTTGGCGCCTGTGGACCAAGCAGCTAGGGTGCCAGCTACATACACAGGAGCTGGCGGGTTCAAATCTAGCCCAGGCCTGCCAAACAACAATGACAACTACCACCAAAAATAGCCAGGCATTGTGGGTGTCTGTGGTCCCAGCTACCTGGAAGGCTGAGGCAGGAGAATAGTTTAGGCCCAAGAGTTTGAAATTGCTGTGAGCTGTGATACCATAGCACTCTACCAAGGATGACATAGTGGGACTCTGTCTCAAAAAAAAAAAAAAATTCATGGGAAAAACATTATTGCCTTGAATTATTACCAGTGGTGCCGAGACAATTTGTGGGACATCAGTGTTGAAGAATGGAGTAAAAATAAAGATGCCCTGAAAGCTATAATCCAATTTTAGCCCAGGAGTATGGGGAGAGGGGAGAGGGAGGGGAGAAGAAGGGGGAGGGTGAGTGGAGGGAGGGTGATTGGTGGGATCACACCTATGGTTCATCCTATAAGGGCACCTGTGAATCTCTCTAAATGTAGAATATAAATGTCTTAACACAATAACTAAGAAAAAGACATGAAGGCTATGTTAACCAGTTGGATGAAAGTATTTCAAATT
>CAUYTI010059845.1:0-13081 GCA_963575145.1 Galago senegalensis
CATGCACAAACACACATACACACACACCTCGCCTGTGGCAGTGCCCCTCAGCCTCTTCCATAGATGCTGCCAGCCCAGCCCAGGGCCTCCTGTCCCTCTACACACACACACACACACACACACACACACAAAGAATCTACAGCTTGCAAGCTTGCACCAGGTCTCCTGTCCACCAGGGCCTCCATGACCATCTTTGCAGTTCCCTAGAAGTTTCTAGAGCTGCACCTCTTCTCTCACTTAAGATTGAAGTGTGGCTTTGTTTCCAGACAAGTTGAGATCAGAGTCAAGAGGGCAAAGATCTCAGCTCTCACTCCCCTCACCTAATACCATGTGACTTTGGTCAAGTCACCCCATTCTTCTGCCCTTCATTTTTCAATCAATATCCTGTCAACCTCCCTCAGGTTTTATAGACCCAATAGAAGGAATGGTCTTGTGGGGATGGGGAGAAAGTTTAAAATACTAGGAAACCAGTGTACCGCAGGAATCACCACTTTGCCTTTCCTCCCCCTCAGCACGGGAACAGCAGAAATGACATTTTCTGGCAGAAGCTGAGAAAATGATACATGGGTCTCAGTGGGCTCCAAAGACAATTGCAATTAGCCCTGTGTCAGGAGCAGCCAGAGCTGGAAGAAGCACATGGGGACCCATCCCCTCTTCCTCTGTATTCAGCCCTGACCAAGGCTTTGGGTCTGGCACTGACCTAGGTCAAGTCTCTCGCAAAAACTGATGGACAGGCTCAGCATCTGTAGCTCAAGCGGTTAGGGCACCAGCCATACACACCAAAGCTGCTGAGTTCAAATCTAGCCTGGGCCTGCCAAACAACAAGGACAACTACAACCAGAAAATAGCCAGGCATTCTGGCAGACACCTGTAGTCCCAGCTACTTGGGAGGCTGAGGCAAGAGAATAGCTTAAGCCCAAGAGTTTGAGGTTGCTGTAAGCTGTGATACCAAAGCACTCTACCCAGGGTGACAGCTTGAGACTCTCAAAAAGCCCAAACAAACAACAAACAAATAAAAACCTGATGGATAGAAGCCTTGGAAAGAGGATCCAGGAGAGGACCCTAGGGGTGGGTCAGCTAGCCCACAAAGCTTCTGGGCTAGACACAGGCATGAACCAAACATCTGCCATTTGTCAACTCTTACTGTGTGCCATGCACTTTACCACTTGCGACATTACTGATCAATCTTTGAACACGTAAAATGTCACTATCTCTCAGCTGAAGAAGCTGAGGTTTGGAAAGCCAGGTTTATATTTATTTGTTTTTATTTAATTTATTTATTTATTTATTTTTTTGGCCGGGGCCAGGTTTGAACCCGCTACCTCCGATATATGGGGCTGGCGCCCTACTCCTTTGAGCCACAGGCACTGTCCTGGAGAGCAATTTAGCATGCCCAAGGCTCTTTGGTGCCAGATCTGTGGTAGATCAGAGTGTGTTGTGTGCTTTCCCCAGGATGTGAACTTGCTGTCAGCCTTAACTGACTCACAGAGATCCCAAGGAACAGAGCCCTCTGGCCACCATGAAAAGGCACAGTGCCCACCCTCCCTGGGCTATCTCTGGGCTCAATTGTTAGCAGGAGCGGCAGGCCCTTGTTTTTCTACTTGTTTATTTATTTGGGGCGGGGGAAGAACAGCCAGAAATCCTGACTTATCACTGCTAATGCCTAATTACTGATTTCCTCTGTGGTATGCACTGGACTGAGCCCTTTCCTTGGGTTTGCCTCATACCAACCGTAGCACATAATACGTTCATTATTAGAACCCTGGTTTAGGGTTTAGACTTGCAGGTTGATTAACCAGGCCAGACCACAGAACTGCCAAGGAGTTGCTCATTGGAACCCAGGTCTTCTGACTAGAGAGCCCATGGGACAAACCACTGGGCTGTATTGCCCTCTGGGCAATGCCTGCTAGTATCCTGGCATGGGGTAGGGGGAGGCAGGGCTTGAGGCCTGGTCCATCTGTACCCTGGGCCTCAAAGCTGAGCCTTTGCCCTAGGGGGCTAGAGCTGCTGAACCAAGAGCCCTGATGGGTACATGGCCCTGCCCTGCCAGCTGCGCCAGCCCCCCTTCATCCACAGGGGATGGGCAAGGGTTCAGTGTAGACAACTCGGCATGGCACCATCCTGGATGGGCAGCTCAAGAGAAGACCTAATTCAGAGGTCTTCTGAATCAGGCTGGCCCACTCCCCTCTATGGTATTTAGGACCCAAAGCTCCATATAGGACAGCTGGGGTGGTGCAGGAAGCTGAAGCTGGTACAAGAAGCACCTGGGGGGCCCTTCCCCTCCCCTCTCACTGCTTTCCTTCCCCTCCTTTCCTTTCCCAGCCTTTGCCTTACACCTGTTGGCACCTTCCACAGCCCTGGTCACCCTCAAGCTAAGCTGGAGGCTGAGCCATGAGAGCACAAAGCCCACTTTACTGATGAAAAGCAGAGGTCGGCAGACAGGAGCCCCGTGCCAGGCTGGCTGCCTCCGACTGCGGGGAAGGGGGGCTGAGGAGTGAGGGCCCCCTCTGGCTTTCCACTCCACTCTCAGTGAGGCTGCTCATCACTCTGACTCTCCAAGGGGCCCCCTGGTTTCATCAGTCCCTCCCAGAGGGGCCCGGGAGGGTCTCCCCAGCTCCCCAGAGCACCTGACCATGGGCACTGGCGGGCATGCTTAGTTGGCTGCAGAAGCCTGAGAGCTCCCAGACGCCCCCAGGAAGAAGCCCCGGGGGTCCTTCCCGCTGCACAGCGGCAGTCTCCTCCTCCTCACAACTCTGCAAGGCTGGTGTTGTCATCCCTATTTTAATGAGGAAACTGAAGCACAGAGAAGTTGGGTGACTTTGGCAAGAAAGTGGCTAAGCCAGAATTCAAACCCTGGTTTTGTCTGACTCCAAGTATGATATCCCCTGAGACCTGCTTCCCGGCCTCAGAGGGGATGAGTTCATCCTCCCACCAAACTCTTGTCTCCTTCCTCTTTCCAGGTCCCACCAACTGTGCTTCTGGGAGCCAGGGTGCCATCTCTTATCCAGCTTGGCCATTTCCTTGCTGCTGGTCTCAAGCGAGTTCCTTAACCTCTTTGTGACTCAGTTTCTTCATCTGTATCATGAACATAATTGGAGGAATGAGTGATATAATCCATCACGGGGCCTGTGAGGAAGCCCTCGATTAACGGGGGTTGCTGTGGTTACAACGGGTTTGGGCGATGTCCCCAGCACTTTGTCCCCTGCCTTGTCAACAACTTCTTTCCTCTCATTCTCCCATCCCCAACATTCTAGGACAATCAGAATTGTCAGAGCCCCTCGCATCCAGTGCTGGCAAGGATAACTGATCAGAGCTCCATCCTCATAGGCATAGATGAACAAAGACATCTCTGCTCTGGCTGAGGGTTCAAGGTAATACAAAGGGCAAGGGCAAAAGGATATTTCCAGGATACTCCATTCAAAAGTTTCGGCTCAAGGCCAAGGCGGGTAGGTTGCCTGAGCCCAGGAGTTCCATTCCAAAGACTGTCAAGAGCTCCCAGACAGAAGTCACCTCCCCTCCCTCTATATTCTTCCTAAACCTTACAATTTGTAAAGTACCAAACAGATTTGTTTCCAATTCCATCTGGCCTGCCTGGTATAAGTTTGTGTCTCCTCCCACTGTTTCCCAACCTCTGCCCTCAGAAAACACACACACACACACACACACACACACACACACGTGCACACATACAGACGCACACATGCACACACCAACACTCTTGCCTTCCAAAGGGCCAGGCACATGGTAAGTATTTGCTGATTCCTGAAGCCAAGGAAAGGAATGAAGGAACACTCCTGAAAGGCCACTCTGATGCCCCTGGTTGGCCGGGTCTCCAGGCATCCGGAGGTTCCACCTCCACACAGGACAAGACTTCTCAGTTCCGCCAAGGAAGTTAGTTCCTATGTTTACGATCTGAGATGGTGTCCAGGCTCCCAAGGGGGCAAGGGCACTGCCTGGCACCAGCAGCTGGTGAGGGGGAGGTGGAGGGCAGGCCAGGCCTTCGTAGCTGGGCCAGGGGCTATTTATACCCAGCTCCTGGCCCCACCCTGCCTTGGGGCCCTGCCACCCTCCCCCTGAAGGCAGCTCATCCCCCACCTCAATCACCCACTGCCCAGCTGGGCTGAGGACAGACACAGGCAGCCAGGCAGATGGGCAGTGCTCAGGGGAAGCTCACTGTTGACCTCTTGGGGTGAAATCCGCTCTCCACATAGGCTGTACCCAAACCCTCTGCACAGTCTCATCCACTTCCCACCCTCTACCCACTGCACTTTCCTGATGCCGGAGGGCTGAGGGCAGGCATGCGTGGTAGGCACAAGGCAATGCCGAATTGACTTACCCACATAATGTGGTGAGACAAACACCGAAAGTTCCCGCACATGGTGCAACCTGCCGGGTCTGACACTGGCACTGCTGACCCACAGACTATGCTGTCCAGCCAGTGATGGCTGAGCCCCTCCTGAGGAAAGCTACCTGTGCTATGGGCAGGGGGTGGAGGGGGTGGAGGATAGGGTATCCAGTATGCCATCACCCTCCCCCTCCCCCTGCTGCTTCCCTGAATAACCCATTAGGGTTTGCAGTCCTGCACCAGACTGGGTGGCCTCCCCTATACCCAACTTGTCTATATTTTTTACCTTGGAACCTCCCAATCCTATAGGATTTTATTTTATTTTATTTTTTTGAGTGAGTCTCAAGCTGTCGCCCTGATTGTGGCACAGCTCACCTTAAATTCTTGGACTTAAGCGATTCTCTTGCCTCCGCCTCCCAAGTATCTGGGACCACAGGCCCCTGCCACAACGCCTGGTCATTTCTTTTTTGTTGCAGTTGCATTGTTGTTTTTTTAGCTGGCCGGGGCCAGGTTTAAACCCACCACTCTCAGTATATGTGGCCAGCGCCCTGCTGACTGAGCTACGGGTGCTGCCTGGAATTTTAGTCTTTATTTTTATTGTTTTTATTTTTTTGAGAGTCTCACTTTGTTGACCCTGGTAGAGTGCCGTGGTATCATAGCTCACAGAAACCTCAGACTTTGGGGCTCAAGCAATTCTCTTGTCTTAGCCGCTGAAGTAGCTGGGACTATAGGTGCCTGTCACAACATCGGTGATTTTTAGAGACAAGTCTTGCCCTAGCTTAGGCTGGTCTCGAACTGCTGAGCTCAGGAGATCTACCTACCCGCCTTGGCCTCCCAGCCTATAGGATTTTAGAGATTAGAAGTGCCACAGGATCATCCAGTCCAGGGTGTCTCTTATTTATTAGCTGTTATTTGCAAATGGAATTGCAGCACACAGCCTCCCTCCTCTCTCCTATATAAAAAAACAGGTAAAACGTGGGACCTGCTCCTCAAAAAGTAAAATGTAGAATTATCCCATAATCCTGCAAGTCCAGTCCTAGTTATAAACCCTAAAGAATTGGCTCGGTGCCTATAGCTCAACTGGCTAAGGCGCCAGCCACGTACACCTAAGGTGGCGGGTTCGAATCCCCAGCCCGGACCTGCCAAACAACAACGATGGCTGCAACCAAAAAATAGCCGGGCGTTGTGGTGGGCGCCTGTGGTCCCAGCTACTTGGGAGGCAGAGGCAAGAGACTTGCTTGAGCCCAGGAGTTGGAGGTTGCTGTGAGCTGTGATGCCACGGCACTCTACCCAGGGGGACAGCTTGAGGCTCTGTCTCAAAAAAACCCTAAAAAATTGAAAATGGGGATTCCAACAGATACTTGTACACCGATATCAATGACAGCACAATTCGCAATGGTCAAAAGGTGGAAACAACCCAAATGTCCATTGACAAATGAATGGGTAAACAAGACGTGGTACATCCATGTGATGGAATGTTAGCCATTAAAGAGAACAGGATTCTGATACCTGCTACAACGTAGGCGAACCTTGCAAACGTGCTCAGTGAAATAAGACACAAAAGAGCAAATGCTTCATGATTCCCCTTGCATGCGGTATCTAGAACAGGTATAGAGCCAGACAGTAGAGCGGGGTTATGGGGCCTCTGGGAGGGAGGAGTGGGGAGTTACTGCTGAATAGTTACAGAGTTTCCGCTTGGAGTGATGACGATAGATAGTGTTGGTGGCTGCAGGACATTGGCATGTACTTAATGCTACTGAATTACACTTAAAAATGGTTAAAATAGCGCAAAAAGGGAGGGGCTACCTGGATCCCCATCCCTTAACTCTTCCTTTGAGCCCCTCTGCAAGATGCTATCTGACAGCCTCATCTAGTCTGGATCTTCCCTCCTCTGCATGGGAAGATGGAGGCCCAGAGAGGTATGTCATTTTCAGGGGTCACACAGCTGGTGGTGGGAAAGTGAGAGTAGAACTAAAATGGGAGTAGGTTAGAACTGCCAGGGCTCTTCTCCCTGCACCACCTGCCTCTCTTGGGAGGAGGCCACCTTCCACTACCACCAGACCCCTAACTTGGGGGTGAGACATGCATGTTCTCAGAAGCTTCTCTGACGCTGGGCACCAAAGGGGGACCTCAGAGGTGAGGCCCAGAGAGAGGGTCCAGTGCTCCCCTTCTCTCTCCAGGGCCAAGCCTTACTCCTGCCTATCTTAGAATCACAAGCCCCTTGCCCTCACTCATCCTTCCCTATGGCGAGGCCTAACCATCTCTACCAGCCCCGAAGAGAAGGCACCTTAAGATTCTGATCTAAAAATCTCAAAGTCTCTTGAATGACAGATGTGGAAGCTGACGGGAGGACAGGGAAGAGAGACAAAGTCTCTTAAATGACAGGAAGCTGACGGGGGAGGACAGGGAAGGTAGACTGCCTTCTTTGTGTCTCTCCCTCCTGTGCAGTGCCCACAGTGTTTCTGCAAACCCAGGACAGCCCAGTGCTAGGTGCTCCACCTGCTGGCTTCTGGGCAGAACTGGACAGAGGCCCAACCTGCTCCTGGGTCCAGCGGGGCTCCATCCTGGCTCTGCGTAGGATAGAAATTTCTAGAAGCAAAAGGAAAGGCTTGAGAAATGAGAGGAAGAGCCAAGCATTGTCCTTGGAACTAAAGGCCACTATCTTTCCAGGGTCAAGAGGCCATTTAGGGATGGTGGATATCAGGAGGGGAGCCCACAAGTTCAAGGGCATACACGTGTGTGACCAGTGGAGTGGGAAAAGGACTGGACCCAGTGGGCTGTGGTGCGCCCAACTCCTGCAGCTTCCAAGGAGTCAACCAGAGTGGTGAGGTGATCACTGCTAGTGACATGGGAGGCCACAGCCCCAGAGCTTTGTTCGGGAGCTTGTCACAAAGTCAGAGGAGAAATCAGCTCAAGACTCACAAGCTCCACTTTCCCTTCCTGTCCATTGATACTCCTTGGAGCACACCCTGGACCCTGTGGGTGCAAAGTACAGGTCAACACCGTTCCCAGCATCCCCGTGCAGGGCCAAGGATAGGAAGTTCCTTCTCAGTCCAAAAGGGCTCATGTGGCACCTCGTCCTGTGGTCCACAGAGGGCGCCTCGATGCCCCGGCAGATGGATGCCTTTCATCAAAAGTGGTGAGGCCAGGTGTGGTGGCTCACACCTGTAATCCTAGCACTCTGGGAGGCCAAGGTGGGGGGAATGCTTGAGCTCAGGAGTTTGAGACCAGCCTGAGCAAGAGTGGAGACCCTGTCTCTGTTAAAGATAGAAAAATTAGCTGGGCATTATTGCAGGTGCCTGTAGTCCCAGCTGTTTGGGAGGCTGAGGCAGGAGGATCACTTGGGCCCAGGAGTCTGAGACTGCAGTGAGCTATGATGACACCATTGCACTCCAGCCTGGATGACAGAGCAAGACACTATCAAGAAAGAAAAGGGAGGAAAGAAGGAAGAGAAGAAAGAAAAGAAAAAAGAAAAACTGAAGTAGAGGAGGAGCTATCTCTGAACTTTTCCCACAAGTCACCAGTTCATTCTCTTAGTGGATCCACTAGTTCTCTTGTGTCTCCAGCAAGAGTAGGGAGCATCTTTGTTCACGTAGGGGATAGAAGGGGACAGAAGGGGTGGAGAGTCCACACGCTGCAGAGGCCTCCTGTTGGGTACCCGTCTGCACATGGACCCAGGCACACAGACTAGGCCCAGAGAGGCCATGAGTGTGTGGAGTAATGGAGGGACCCATCCTTCAGAGAGCAGGTTAAAGTCTTCCCTTGATAAACAAAGTCATTTACCACCGTTGGCTACACACACACACACTGAGTGACAACACGACTCAGTTTGGCAGAGTTCCAGGTGTAGGGAACATGGAAATGAACAAAGCCACACCCAAGGGGCACCAGACCAGGAGGCTCCTGTCAGTGAAAGACCAACAAGCATTTCTCAAGCACCGACTGGGTCTGGGTGCTGTGGGTGCCCTGAATGGGTAACAGACGGCTCCGAGGTACTTGCAATTTACACACCAAGTAAGGGCCAGGCCCGAGAGCACCTGCTAAGAGCAGCAACCTAGAGTGAGGCAAGCGGCCTCTGCCGTTGTGGTTGGAAGGCTCCACCAGGAGTGGCTGCTGAGCTGGGGGACAATGATTGGTGTCCTCAGGTGGAGCCCAGGCAAGGAGGTGGGAAAGGGAGCAACACCTAGTCACGCCGTACTGAGGAGCAGAGGAGGGAAGCAGCTAGAAAGGGGCCCAGGGTGCCAGGCTGTATTCAGGCTTCCTGTGCTGGGCTTTGGAATATTGACCCATCAGCCACGTGCAGAATGGGACAAGGGGCAGGCACTAGAGACCCAGGGCTGGGAAAGCAACTGGGAGGCCAGTGTGGTATTAATGCCATGGAGGCTCTGGGGCCTGGCCCTGGAGCAGGGCTCTGGGCCATCTGCCCATTGGGCAGCTGGGCCAAGAACCATCCTCCCAGGTCAGTGGGGTGTGTGGTACCATGTCCTGGCAGAGCCAGAGCCCAAGTGGAAAACAAAGTCTAGAATTCAGTTTGGAGACCTCTGTCTAGGAGCTAAGAGCTGAATGACACATTAGGCCCTATCTTCCCTGGGAACTCTCTGGGGAGGATGAGCCAACCATGAAGCTTAGGGGAGAGAGTGGAGATGCCACCTGCTGAGGGAAGGCTCCAGGAGGCTAGAGCTCCAGGCCACCAGGTAGGGAGGGCTCTCGGGACATGGCCCCAGGCACTTGGGACTGGCTTCTGCTTCCCATATTCCCGATGAGGTCCCCGTGGAGGCTCAGTGATATGCTTGAACAGACTGAGTGACAATACCCTTCCCTTCCTCTGCGTGTTCCCTCTTCCACTCCTCACTGGGTGGGGGCTCAGCAGGCACCCCAAACCTTCATTTCACAGGGTCTTCCCTCCATGACGTCTCTCTGTCCATACACAATGGCACCTCCCTGCACTGACCTCTCTCCCCCACAGTGAGCTGCAATGGTGGCTCCTTCTTGCCTGAGACCCAGGGGCTAGGTCTGTCCCTTAGGTTGGCTTGGCTGGAATCTGGACCATAGGACTTTAGCCAGCCCTTCCTAGGCCTGTTACCCTATATGGTGTCACCAAGATCACTGTGAGAGTGGCAAGAGCAGGAAGGTTGCCATCTAAGGATGAGTCTGAGGGGAAGGGGGTATGCCAGGACATGGTCCACACACACGAAGAAAACCACAGTAAAAAGACATTCCTTCTCATCAGGCAGGAACCCTGAGGATAAGTCACAGGAGCCAGAGTGTGGGGGCATCTCTTCATCGTCCTCTCCCTAAACTCTGAAACAACTCACTGGCCCTGCCAGCCAAGTGACCACTTCTTACATTCTATGAGAGACTTTGACAACACCCCTCTGTCCCCAACTTCTAAAGGTTTCCTTTCAGGGCCAAGCGGGGCCCTCAGAGGAGGTAGAACACCTGCTGGGGCCACCAGAGAGCCCAGGAGGGTCCAGGTTCTGGGTAGCCAAGGTAGGAAGGGCAGAGTGCAGACAGAAGCTCAAAGCCAAGGGGCCAATCAAAGACCAAGCCCCTAGACAGAGGAAAGAGGCTGCCAGCGCTGTGCTCCATCCCAGGGAGCCCTGTGGGGTGTTTCTCTGGGGAGAAAAGGGAAGGGAGGGAAGGGGTGGGGAGGGCGGGGCAGAGCTTGGCTGGAATGTTACAGCTTCTGTTCTCCAAAGCAGCTCCCTGAGTGCCTGGCCTGCGGCTCTGGCTGATCTGATAAGATGTGACAAGGCGGCCTGAAAAATGTTGAAACCTGTAAAATGTTTAAACCTGTTTTTTGTTGTGTTGTGAGCATGAAGGTTTTTTTTTTCTTTCTTTCTTTTTTTTTTTTCTTTCCATTTTACAGGAAAGTGGAGCCCATCAGAGTGGAGAAGGGGAGGAGGGGGGAAGAGAAGAATTGTCCCCTTCAGCCAAATTGGGGGGCAGGGCACAGAGCAGGCTGGGGGACCTGGGGAGGAAAGGTGGTGGGAACTGGATGGGAAGGCGGGGAAGAGGTCTGAGAAGGGTGAGGAAGGAGGAAGGCAAGGGATGGGCAGCAGGAAGGGGTCCAGCAGCCCTGGCCTGCCCTGCGCACTCAGAGAACTCTGCAGAGCTGTGAGTCCTTCCTCCAGGCAGGGAAGACTCTGAACCCAGATGATTGCCAGAGAAGGATAGAAGGGAGGGGCCTCACCCCTCAGACCTTGAAGGTCTCCCTGACAGGCACCAAGTCCATAGGTTGACATGTGTTTCCAGGTGACCACAGAGAGGAAACAGCCCCCAACTGCACGTGCCAGGGACTGAGTCATTTTCTCATCTTTGCCAAGCATCTCAAAACCCATGGGGAGCCCAAATGACCTCACAGTTGTTTGGCTAGAGTGCCAACCCTCTAGAGCCAGCTATGGTGC
Source organism: Galago senegalensis (assembly GCA_963575145.1). NCBI lineage: Eukaryota > Metazoa > Chordata > Mammalia > Primates > Galagidae > Galago > Galago senegalensis. The sequence continues at coordinate 10,753 of CAUYTI010059845.1, forward strand.
AGCCTCTGCCTTCAGATGGGCAGAGATTATAGTCTTTATTTCGCAGACAGGATGGCTGAGGCCACAACATTCCCATCCACCAGTTTTGGGTGACTCTCTTATAGTTCCCTCCAAAATGGCCAGTCTTGCCAACTCAGAGATGCTGAGCATTCCAGAAGCCTTGGGGAGCTAGGTGTCTTTGGGGTGCTCATCAGGTACAAGGTAGATGTTCAATAAAGATCTGTTAAATAAAAGTCTCTGCCCAAGGAGGCTCTCTGCTAGTTGGAGTTGGGAGAGTGGGGCAGAGGAGTACCCTGGAGAGGCTTTAGAATCATTCTGTAAAAGGCCTCATGTCTTGTTCTATTATAGCATCAGGCCATAAAATGTCAAAGGTGGGTGGGACTTCAGATGTTATCTAATCCAGTTTCTTGGGAGAAACTGAGGCCCAGAGAGGCAATATGACTTGCCCAGTATTCCTCCACTGGTTGGAGGAGGTACAGGGAGCACAGCCCAGCCCTTCTGACTCCCAGCCAGAACTCTATCTCCTGCACACCATACAGATCCTTCTGGAAGCCTCCCAGACCTAACTGAGGGCTGAGCTTCACGCAGCCCCTGCGTATTATGTGCCTAGCGTGAGTGAGATGTAGCCTCCCTCATCCTTAGTGGCCCCCACTGTAGAGCAGGAGAGACATTCTGCAGGTGAGCGTGGTCAGTGGCAGAGTGTGAGAAGTCCTATTTGGGGTGGAAACCCCAAGGACTGGGAAAGCTGAGGGGAGAGGGACTGGGATTAGGTGAATAAAATGTCTTCAAAGAGTTGACATTTGAGCTGGGCCTTAAAGATGGCCTCTGCCGTCTGCTTCTTTGCCTCCCAGTTCACCAATCAGAATTCTAATTCTGACTTTCCCTAAACCATCTTTAGCTCATTACAACCTTATAGCACTGCTTCCTGAGCCCTCCAGCCCCTCGGTTACATTAGGCAGAGGCATGTCTCCCTATTTACAGGTTGGGAAATGAGAACCTAACAGGGTGAGGTTGCTTGTTCTGAGACGCCAAGTCTGCCGGTTCCCATGCAGGATTTTGCCGGGTCCACACCCTGCCCTACCTTCAACCTCAGTTCTAGTAAAAGACAAGAGCCTGCCCAGCCTTCTCGTTTACTTTGGACTCCTATTCATCCCTCATGGTCCGTTTTTAAAATCCCCTCTTAATATCTCCAGTTTAAACTCTTCCCTCTGATCATATCCCCAGCTCTTATACACTCCTCAGGAGTAACCTTAAATGTACTTCTTTGAATCGTCCATTGATTCACTGAGTTTTTTGAAAGGAGTAATCCTTTCAGTCATTTATAGATATTGAGCCATGTATATACTAACACACAGTATCCCTGCAAGGACCTCCCGGCCTCCTCTGGCTGCACTAAGCAGCCCCACCTGAGTGCCCACTCATCTCCTCACCTTTCTCAGACCCTGAAGGCCGCATCCGCCACACGCTGAGGGCAGGTGATGGCCCTGCTGGCTCTCGGGGCCTTTTTACACAGCTGCTAGCTCTAGCTCGCAGCCTGGAAATCCTTTGTTTGAATCTTAGAAGCAACCCAGTAGGGAACACAAAAAGCTGCTTGGCTGGGAGCTCACTCTGAGAGCAGCTCCCCTGGGCTCCTCAGAGAGCCACCAGCCTGCTGTGTGTCTTCATTCAATAAACACTGATGCTGGGCCAGGCCCTGTACTGGTTGCTGGGAGCATGCTGCGTGGGGCACTCCTAGCCCTGTGAGAACTCCCAGCTGATCCTGGAGCTGCCTGGGGTAGCCTGTCCTCCTCCCCTATGGGGGCCCAGATGCCACCTACCCTCCCTCACACAGGTGGCTTCATCTACCTCAACTGTCCCTTATACTGTGCTCTTCTGAAGACCAAGGACAGTCATCAACCAGCTGACTGCTGGGGCCAGGGATGCAGGCTGTGTACTATAGCAGCCAGATCACTTAGGATGGTTTAAAAGAGGCAAACACCTGGGCTTCAACATCTGCCATGCTGGGTCAGATCCTTTGGAGAGGAGTCCAGGAAACTGGATCATTAAAAATCTCTCCTTAGGCTGGGCGCCTGTGGCTCAAGTGGCTAAGGCGCCAGCCACATATACCTAAGGTGGCGGGTTTGAATTCAGCCCAGGCCCGCCAAACAACAATGATGGCTGCAACCAAAAAAAAAAAAAATGGCCAGGTGTTGTGGCGGGCGCCTGTGGTCCCAGCTACTTGGGAGGCTGAGGCAAGAGACTTGCTTGAGCCCAGGAGTTGGAGGTTGCTGTGAGCTGTAATGCCACGGGCACTCTACCCAGGGGGACAGCTTGTGGCTCTGTCTAAAAA
>CAUYTI010059849.1:0-17894 GCA_963575145.1 Galago senegalensis
CTATTATATGAATACAGTTATATATTTATATAATATACATTTATTTATAATATTATATCTATTATAGTAGATATAATATTTATATTATATATTAAATATAACATATTTAATATTTATATATTATGTGTGATCTATAATATATAAAGATATAATATATTATATTTATATATCCATCTGCAGTAGAATCCCAGGAAGCAGAGTCTACTATTTTCATAATTCCTACACTAGAATTCTATGAATCAATGCTGCTCTGAATATGGCCCCTGAACAGGTGGCACTGGCATCACCTGGGAGCTTCTTAGAAATTCTCTGGCTTGCCGCCTGTGGCTCAAGTGGCTAAGGCGCCAGCCACATACACCTAAGGTGGTGGGTTTGAATCCAGCCCAGGCCCGCCAAAACAACAATGACGGCTGCAACCAAGAAATAGCCAGGCGTTGTGGTGGGCGTCTCTGGTCCCAGCTACTTGGGAGGCTGAGGCAGGAGACTTGCTTGAGCCCGGGAGTTAGAGGTTGCTGTGAGCTGTGATGCCACAGCGCTCTACCCAGGAGGATAGCTTGAGGCTCTGTCTCAAAAAAAAAAAAAAAAGAAAAGAAATGCAGATTCTCAAGTTCCTGGCAGGCCTATTGTATCAGGCAAAACACGGGCTGAGGCCCAGCAGTCTGCAGTCTGCAAGCTCTGCAGTTGATCCTAATGCTCTATGAGTTTGAGAACCAGAGCTGCAGACCCACCCATCTGGAGTGGGGACCCTCCAGGGATCCTCAGCCAGAAGCTCTCACTGATGCAGCCACCCGCTGCCTGTGCCAACATGCACGGCAGCCTTCCCCAAGTGCACATCCTGCCCTCGTTCACTCCCCAGGCCTTGAGTGAACTGTGGCTCTTTACTGGTAGCCAGTAAACATTCATCTCCACCACCTTCACCCCAATTGCAATGGCGGCAATGAATGTTCCAGCTACCAATAGCAGTGGCAGGCGCCTCCAGGGTTTTGTCTGTCTCTCTTCGTCCTCCAATGTTTTCAAACAAACCCTCTTGTTTTTGAATGTGTACGCTGTTTTTAAATATCCTAAGCCATCCTAACTTGGCTTTCTCTCTTTTCAATATGTGGTGCTAATACCTTTGGCCAGATTGCAGCCCCTCTCTCCTCCCTGTTTCTTTGCCTTCAGCTCATTCATGTGTTGCCTTTATGATGCTTTTCCAGATTTTGTCCTTTGAGATCCTCTTTCATAACAGATGTGAAGCCAGTGACTTCAGATGCTGCCAAAATATCCATAGTTCAAACAAACCTTGTCCACATCTTGCTCTCCAAGTAGGATAATTCTACCCATCAGCCCAACGTCTGACTTCATCTGGACTCAAATGTGGTGGCCCAGACTGGCTTTCCCTAGACAGGGCTTCTCATTTCCAACATCATTGACATTTTGGACTAGATAATTCTTTGTTGAGTGTGCATTGTAGGATGTTTAGCAGCCAGAAGCTCCTCCTCATCCCACCACCCAATCCTGAGAATCAAAAAAATGTCTCCAGACATCGCCAGCTTCCCCGGGGAGTGGGGTGCAAAGGCTCCCAGTGGAGAGCCACTGCAGTACAGCTGGCTGTCTCATTGTCCCTGAGCCTTGCATGAGAGGACTGACTCCACGTGGGTCCTCATAACACCCACCAAGCCTGCCATGCTGCCACAGTAACTGTGTCATGTTGAAATAATCCCTGAAGGATTCCACTCTGATCTTCCTGGTCATCCCTTGTAGTCCCATACAAATTTCATGGTCCCACTCAGTGGACTCTCCTATCCCTCTATTTAAGAGCTTTAAGAGGACAATGCCTAACAGTCTCCTATATCTGTATACTCTCGAAGGACAATGATCTCCTTTATTTTCTTTCTTAAATTTTTGTGTTGAATGTTTAGGCCCCAATTGTGCCTCTTTTCTAACCCTGACCTTAAAAGCATTTAAAACACTTGGGGTTTATAATATTTAACCCAGTCTCTAAAATATCATCATTTCTCCTAAAGAAATAATTCCTTTCCTTCCACTCAGTAGAGTATCTTCCTCTATTTTTCTTTCATTTCCAATAGCTCATGTTCTACGCTCAAGATTAAAGCCTTTATTTTAAACAATTCCATTCTTCCTTAACTCTCGAAGTAAATTTATCCTAGAAACAAATTGTCAAATAAACTTACTAGCTGAATGCCCGAAGATAATGAACCAGGGGCCCTGATCCTCTCTGACCACTATCTGGGTGGTCTCTTATGTCCATCCATGTCATAATCAGAAACAGATTTACGAAATCATATCTTGGCTCAGCACCTATAGCTCAAGAAGCTAGGGGACCAGCCACATACACCAGAGCAGGCAGGTTTGAATCCAGCCTGGGCCTGCCAAACAACAATCACAACTACAACCAAAAAATAGCTAGGCATTGTGGTGGGCACCTGTAGTACCAGCTACTTGGGAGGCTGAGGCAAGACAATCACTTAAGCCCAAGAGTTTGAGGTTGCTGTGAGCTGTGACACATAGCACTCTCTCTACCCGGGCAATAGCTTGAGACTCTGTCTCAAAAAAAAAAAAAAAAAGAAAAGAAAAGTAAAGAAAGAAATAAATCATATCTTATATGAGAAATAAGCTTTATAGGAAAAAAGCTAATGTGAGACCATTTGGCAATAAGTCCTAATGGCCTGTGGGGACCACATGAGTGAGAAGGCCAGGCCTTCCACAGCCATGCCCTCCTTTTGGCCTGTGCAACTCCACACAGGATAAAAAAGGAACCCAAGTTGGCTCATCTGAGCTGGTGCTCCCCAGAGCCTCGCACTAAACTTGAGGGCCAAAACCACTCACTCTACCTCTCTCTTCCCTGGATGGAAATTAGTTGTTTTGTTTCTCACTTCTTTGAAGTTCAAATAAACCCATGTTGGCCTCAGTGGCACATTTACTATAAGCCATGGCTCAAACAGCAAGCCAGGAGAAAATTGGCACTGCCCATTCGTTCATGCTAAAGCAGGTCACAACAGCTATACCAGGATCGGCACTCTCACATCTGAGCTCTTTGTACTTATTCCTAAGGTTTCTGGGTAGTGCCCTAACTTATTGGGGACCAAGATGCTAATCCTTCACACCCCCTCCATCCCTGAATGTTTATCAAAGTATCAACTTTATTGATAGGTAGGAAGTAAACCTTAACTTTAAAATAGAGAGCAGCTGGGAAATGTCACCAGAGATGCCAAATCAGGGCTTCTACCTACTGTCCTCTGAATTGAAGAGAGTTGGTGCTTGACTCTGCACACAAGAGCAGTGGTGGAAACCCCTAAGCCTACCCACTAAGGAAACATGGCCTGGTGGATGTCTGGCTCCCCACAGGTGTAAGTCACCCTCCTCCTGGATAGAGGAGAAAGTCAGGGGATGACAAGCAAAGCCAGACGTTCTCACATCACCCTGCCTCACTCATGGGCAGGGAGTGGAAATCTTTCTTCTCAAAGAGAACAGGAGAGACATCACTCCTTGTCCACTAGGACCACTTGGGCTGTCTACATCTTTCCCTGGTGTTAAGAAAGCTTTGCTATGGGGCAGGTGGTATCCTAAGTGCTGCTGATGTAGTAACACAATTCACCTTTCTAGCACACCTGGGAGAAGGCCACATGACCTCCAGGTTATGGAAGAAATTGAGGTTGAAGTGAATAATTTGGGATATTAACTCATGTAACTCTAACCTCTAAAGCTGTTCTTAAGGCAATAAGCACATAGCTGTTTAGTCTATGCTGAAATCCCTTTGAGATCAATTCAGCTAAACTGTTCATATGCCAGGTTCATATTGTACCCAGGGCTACAAAGCATGAGAGAACAGTCACTTAGACTATAGGAAGTCTGACAATTAAGTTAGAGAACTCATCCTGTAGAAAATGTTGCATACATCGTTGCTGAATATCATTATGGTCACCTTCAAGGTGCTCCCCTTGGGAAGCTATGCACTGACACCAGTGCCGAGTCCACCCTTCAAAGCAATTTAGGAACTATTTTTCTGCAATGGGCATCAGAGCTGTCATTATATTATCCTTGATGTCCTAAATGTCATCAAAATGTCTTCCTTTCAATATTTCCTTTATCTTTGGGTAAAGAAAAAAAATCATTCGGGGCAGATCAGGTGAGTAGGGAGGGTGTTCCAATACAGTTATTTGTTTCCTGGCTAAAAACTCCTTCATAGACTGGGGCATTGTTGTGATGCAAGAGCCGAGATTTTCAGTTAAGATTTTCCTATTTGTCTATCAATGTTGACTTGGTATTCTATACTTCTCACAGTCAATTGACAATTTTGATACACAATTCAACAAGTTTTTGCCATGCTTTTGTCAGTTCTGCTCATTACTGGCAGCCCTGACCTCTATTCATCAGAGACACTTTCTACCTCCTCAGAAAAACATTTAATCCATTTTGTACGCAACCATTTCCTTTGTGACATTATCCCCATAAACTCAGATAACATGTCCCTGATTTCACTTCCTCTCTTGCCAAGTTTAACAAGAAATTTACCAATGTTTGTTCCTTACTCTAATTCAAGTTCTGACATTCTCACCATGGCACACAAAAACACACAACAATAATGAGCGCTACTCAGTGAGACACTGCCACATGCCCACACAAACACAACTGGGAAACACTGATAGGCCAAGGTTATGAAACCTTACTGAATTGTTTGTACAGTGCTGCCAACATAAGCCCAAGTGAAGAGTTCATGAGCTTAATTATCAGACCTCATATGTTATATACCCGTGCACCCCAAGTAGGGGTTCTCACACCCCAGGATGCAAGACAATGGTGTGACAGAAGGTATAAGAATTAGGGCATCTCTTACTCCACGTGCAAGTGTGAGAGATGAATTGAGTAACCTCAGGGGTAATCAATTTAAAACATTTTACTATTAGGACAAATCAGAATGTTCCCAGGGAGCAGGCACATAATTGGCCTGCATTTAATGAGAATATGCCAGATTTCACAGAAATGTGCAGAGGTCTCTTAGCCTATCTCTGCAAACCTCCCACAGGCCCTAGTCTGTCCCTCACCTCTGCCATAGAGCTATTCTAGTGGAAACTTTCAGAGGCACCAAACATGCATTAATGAAAATACACCCCATGTGTGGAAGTGACATTCTCTATATGGGAGGGTGAGTAGGATGGAGACCACTAAGGAAAGCCTTGTAGAAGGGATGTTGCCTTTCTAAGGGAAAATGTACCAAAAAGTCAGAAGGGAAAATTCTGCAAACTTTAAATGGATGGGCCAGCAGTATGGCCTGAGAGGGCTACTTCTCTAAGAGTCTGTTCTCACATGAGTAAAAAATGAATGATATTCTCCATCTCACAGGTGATCATGAGATTTAAATTCGATATCCTATATGCCACATGCACACGTGGGTGGCAAAAAAATACAAAATGCTAGCATCTTCCCCTCACCCTCATCTTTACAGCTCCCCATTTTCTCTCCTATCATTCCCACTCCCAAAACTCTGCAAAATATCTTTTTCTAAGGTATCCTCAGAGCTGCTCATCCCCAAACCCAAAGGCCTTCATCCTCCTTGACCTCTGTGATATTTAACCCATGTGTCTTCCCCAGCCATGTTGAGTCTCTCTTGGCTAATGGTTTTCATTATCCACTGCCACTGTCCTCTGGGTGAAAATGGGTTATCATGCAAATCAGTCAAAAATACAACCATTAAAAATGATGATGTAGAACAATGTACACTGTTGGCCATGACCCAAGTGTCCCTTTAATTTTTCAGGATAACCCTTTCTATTTTTCATAACCCAGTTAAATGAATGAAGTCCCTATCCCTCATAACTGGACGAAGTCCACCAACTTTCCCAGTATCTCTGTGGATTTCTTGAGTGATGCTTGTGTTCATTTATTATTATTTATCATCTCTGTCCTCCAGACTCCTGCCCCTAGTACAGGGTCACCTTCTATGGCCGTGTAAGATGGGTTCTGCACAAATCCAGGAAGCTGCACCCCTTGACCCTGACTGTGGTGGACACCTTGGCATGGCAGAGCTGTCGTGGTTAGGAGTGAGCACGCCACACTCTCTGGGTTCTGATTCTGAATCTGCCTCTTAGCAGCAGTGACTCAGAACAATGTATTTAAGCTCTCTATCTGTAGGCAGCACCCCCAGTTTCTTCACCTATCAATTGGGATGAGAATAGCACTGACTTTCCAGGATTGTTGTGTGACGAACGTCCATTAAGGTGAGAAGACCCACTAAGAAGGCTGAGATAGAGATGGGTTTTCTCAACAGAAACAGGGCTCCAGAAAGTGCAGTGAGAGGGGAAAGACACAGGAAGATCATGGGCCAAGGAAAAAAGGTCTGATTGAAGCAGGAAAGAAGGACCCAAGGACAGTCCAAGCTTCAGTTTTCACTTGGCACCAAGTGCAGGATTCTGAAGGGTGGAAAGCCGGTCAAGGAGAGACAAGGCCAGCTACAATGGGCACACACCCCATGCAGCCACACAGGGCCCTGAGCTCTGCGGTCACTGTCTTGAAATTTTTAATGATTTAGAACAAGGAGCTCCCCCTGCCCACTTTCATTTTTATACTGATCTTCAAAAGTTATATAGAATTGGTTCTGAGCACAGGTCTCAGTGCCAAGGAGACTGTGGGTGTGGGAGGCGACTGGGCAGACACAATCGTATGCAGGAGAAGCACAGAGGTTTGTTCATCTAACTGCCCATCTAACTGGCCACTATGTGTTGGCTGCTCTGCTCGATTCTGCAGAAGAGATGAAGAAGTTGCTGATTTCATGCTCTGATTTGTGAGGAATCCAAGCCAAGGTCTCCTGCTCCGAGGTTGTAGAGCAACATCAATGGAGGTCACCTTTTGTGAGAAGGAGCTTCAGTGTGGTTTTTTCCCGTCAGATTTTATGTATGGAGAATTGGTAATATTTTGTAAGTGACTTCAAAGGAAAGGGCCCATTAAAATCACTAGTCAGAGACATCAACGCTGACCGTTGATCAGCTTTATCCTTATCTACAGCGGGTTTGAAAGCAGTTCCTCATTTCTTGCCCCAAACCACCACTTTGATATTGGAACAATTAATCCTTAGAAATGCCTGAAAGATGTTTAGCAATCTGTTTTGTCCATGGACAAGGAGGTAGAAATTTGAAAAGAGATGTTTAAAAGTTAAAAATATTCAGAGACAGATCATGTTTTCAAAAGATGTCAGAGAGAAAAGATTTGATCATAAATGGTGGTGCCAGCCATCCTTAAAGTGAACCTTAGTCAAGTAGCTTTTATTCTGTTTTTTCTTCTTACCCTATCAGGGTTATTAACTTGAAGTGGCCAGTGCAGAGATCAGAGACCTTTCTAAATGATGATGTCAGCGAATCAAAGGGCTGAGATTTCCACAGACTGTACGCTCTGTTAGAAAAAGCAGACAACTGGAAGCTGAAGGATCTTTAAGTTTGATTCCTGAAATAAAGCACTCTGGCCCTCTGTACCTCAGTTTACCCATCTGTAAAGGGAGACTTCAGGTCAGAGGACCTCTGGTTGTTGATGACATCACTCTCTAGGAGGAACTCTGCCTAGGTCAGCCTAAAGCAGCAGTTCTCAACCTGCGGGTTGCAACCCCTTTGTAACAATGAAAATACATCCTGTGTATCAGATATTTACATTACAATTCATAACAGTAGCAACAAAAATAATTTTTATGGTTGGGGGTCACCACAACATGAGGAACTGTATTAAAGGGTCACAGCATTCAGAGGCATTAGGAAGATTGAGAACCACTGGCCTAAAGAGACTCTGTGGCCTCCCACACTGGATTAATCCAGCAGCCCACAGGGTAATTCAGCTTACCAGGGATCCAGTTCACAGACATTATCCTCAGAGAAGGAAAGCTTTTATTGCAGGATGTGAAGGAGGGGAGAAAAATATAAGAAGAAGAGTCACTGGCAAAAGCAAATACAGTCTGCTCAACAAGGCCATCTCGGGGTTTCCTTCTTTAGTGGCCCAAAGGAATTAGCAGAGTCCCTCGAAATTCCACCCCTCGCTGTGGAAGGGAAGACACAGAACAGGGCTTCCCTACTGGAGGGGAGGGCCTAGCAGTTGTGCCCCTCCAGCGACATTTGACAGTGTTCAGAGAAATGGTTTTTTCACTGTTGTTATTGACACAACAGTGGGAGAGGGGACAATATGGCAAGTGGTGGGCAAGGGCTAGGGAAACTGTTGAATGTCCTTCTGAGCACAGAGCAGCCCCCACAGTGAAAAATCAATCAGGCCCCAATGTCCACAGTGCCCACCAGGGTCAAGAAGTTGATCTATGTACCAGAGGTTTATTTCCCCACTGATAGGAATAAGTTCTTCTCCCCTTAGAGAGCAAAAGAAGCTAGTGAGTTTAAATTTAAATAATAACTTTTTCCATTATACTATGTTGAATTAAAAATAATTTTCACCTGAATTTCCCCAGTTGAGGGGTTTGGGGCAGAGAACTTAACAGGGTCTGTGATTTCTGAGAAGTAATTATAGGACCTTGAGGTAGATTCACTTGCTAGGATCTTAGCAGTTCTATGTCCCAGTTGCTCTTCAAATCCAACGTGTCTAAAACTGTACCTTCAGCTCAGAACTTCATCCCATCTCGCCTGGATCCTACCTCCTAGTAGGATCAATCCAAACCGGCTCCCTCTCCCATGTTGCTTATTTCTGTGGGCGACTGTATCACCCACCCAACTCCATAAGACTCATCTCACTCCCTCCCTTGCCCCTCTCTCCTCTCTCCCTTTTTCTCCCTGTCCTCTCTTCTCTCTCTCCCTCTCTTTGTTCTCTCTCCCCTCTCCTTTGAACTCTTCTTCTTTTCTCCCTTTCTCTTCTCTCTCCTCTCTCCCTCCTTGCTCTCTCTTCTCACTCTTTTAGTCAAGAACATCTGGGTTAGTTCAGTAACTCCTCCCAACTACTCTTCCTTCTCTAGGCTGACCTCACTGCAATCTACCGTGACATAAATCCATTCATACTTCATCCCTATTTTAGAAACTTAAATCCACTCTTGGCTTTCAGAATAATGTTCAACACTTTACCTAGCTAGGATGATCTAACACTTGCTCACCTCTGTCCCTATCTCTTCTCACTCTCCGGCTGGGATTCTTTGATCTAGCTATTTTGAGCTCATTCATGTTCCCTCTGCACCTGTCTCAGTGCTGCCCTCAGCAGGTAGGGCTCTGCCCACCCCTTCTCCCAGCCCACAGCTACTCACCTTGAAATCTCAGCTCCAGCACCACTGCTCTGGGAGAGCTTCCTGGGTCAGCTGGTCATTGTTCACCATGTGCTCCCCTCAAAATCTTTGGCATAAAGGGTTCTTTGGTCAGATAAATCTGAGACTTTCCCTCTTTCTGGAATGTACAATAAATATTGAAATATTAAAGTTCTCAAAAAGATTACCATAGAAAGACCTATTGATTTTCAATCTAATGTTTCCCAAACTTTCTTGAGCATTTAACTTTTTTTTTTACAACCCTATTATCATCCTTCTTTGGAAAATGTTGCCTTAGTACAAGGTAGGGAAGGGGGCTTCCTTTGCTCTTTTAAGGCTCCAGGTGTGGCCCTACCAGGTGTGGCCCTATCATGGAGTTATTCTCTAATAGGTAATTAATGCAATAGACTGACTGCAAACCTTTGGTGATGAAATAATCACTGTGTTTTCACCAGTGTTCTATGTTCGGCAGTTAGATCACATTTTAAATACCTGATATATATTTTATAAACAAATACATCACTAGCCAAAAGAACCATCCAATTTATTGCTACTGACAATTCGCATGTGGTATTTAAAGAGAATATACGACAAAATTGGTTTGGCAAAGTATCTTAATGCCCGAGACAATACAACTTATAATATTGACATGCTTTCTGAGAGTGCCATGTTTAAGTGAATTTCTCAATGTCTTTATCTTAAAGACAAGGGTCTGTGGTCTGGCATACCCACCTGGCTTTGGTATAGAAATGTATTCATTGTTTTGGGAGCCAGTTCTGGATTTTTGCTGTTGGTTTGTGTTTTGCTTTTGAGAAGACCCAAACTAAAGAATACATCAATTCTAAGTTACTTGGGGGTCACTCTATGTCCCCACAGTGGCTACTTCAAACCAGTACGAACTGTCAAACTTCTTTTCCCTTAAGAAGCGAGGAATTTCTTTTTCTATTGTGGAAATAAGCTTTAAAAAAGCAAAGGTGAGTTTTTATGTAGCTCCGTGATCTGTGAAACCACCCAGCTGCAGTTTTCTTAACTACTTGATTTCTTTTATATCCCCAAAGCAGTCTCTATAAGGGTCCTAGGAGGCTCTTAGTTTTTAAATATTAAGTGCAAATCCAAAATGACCTTCAGAGACATTAACATGGAAGTTAGAAAATCTATATTCTAGTTCAAATCCTTTGTCATGTGATTTTGAGATGATCACTGACTCTCACTGAGCCCTGTTTCCTCCCCTGTTAACTGAGGGGCTGATAGACTGACTCTCTGCCTTTGGTCTTGAGATTAGGTACTCCTGGGCCCTCAGATGAGAGCACAGAGAGAAACAGATCCCCAGTGCCCATGAGAGTTCATGCAAGAGTTGATTCCACCAAAGGGATGAAAAAGGGATTCAAGGGCTTTGAATAAGGTCTATCCCTGCGGACCTTGCCACAGAATCAGGCACACGTGCTACCATAATCTGATAATGATTCTCTGCTGGACCTGCAGATCCCTGAGAGGATCCCGGGTGTGGGGTGGCCATGATGCAGGGCAGAGAGCCAAGGTGTACTGCACATGCCCCAGGAGGTGGAACAGAGAGGGAAGGCTTCCCTAACTAAAATAATGTAAGGTGGATATAAGAAGAACCCTAGCCACAATCTCTCAAAGACTCTTGTATGGTGGATGAATGGACTCTGCCAAAATATGTGCCAAATAATGCAAACAGTGGTTTTGGTCTCTCAGTCTCTCAAAGGAACCAGTTCCTCCTGGTTCACAATCTCTCAAAGACTCTTGTATGGTGGATGAAAATATGTGCCAAATAATGCAAACAGTGGTTTTGGTCTCTCAGTCTCTCAAAGGAACCAGTTCCTCCTGTCCAGAGCCCAGGCCCTTTGCTCGGTCTGCTCACACTCCCCAGCTGCCTTCTTCAGTCCTACTCTGGGAGAAGATTAATACCTCCCTGGGGCTTTTGTGAGAAATAAACTAATGGGTACATCAGGACAGTCCTGGTGCATTAAGCACTCGGCATTATTAGCTGTTATTATTTTAAATGTGAATCTTTGGTCAGCTATTACTCCAATGCTTCCCCAAATTAGAGTTCTTTGACCTCTCTATTCTGGATGGATCAAATTCCAACTTGTCTCTCCCCGACCACCACTGTGATTTTGCATCATATTGTGATATAAGCTTTCCAAACTGTCTTATTCTCTCCAACCAGATACACTGGGATCAGGAGCACAGGGGGCTGTATCGTTAGCACCTAGCACTGTGCCCCGCACACAGTAGTTGCTCACTTAGCATTCAGCGAATGAGTTTGTCGATTCTTAAAGCCTCTCTATTCCCTGAAGAAGCGAGGAATTTCTTTTTCTATTGTGGAAATAAGCTTTAAGAAAGCAAAGGTGAGTTTTTAGGTAACTCCGTGATCTGTGAAACCACCCAGCCGCAGTTCTCTTAACTACTTGATTTCTTTTATATCCCAAGAAAAATGACCAGAACATTGCATTAAATCGCTCCATAATACAGTCTCAGGAAAACCTTTGAACAGTTCTCAAAGTAATCAATGGTATTGCGGTGAAACTGTCACCCAAATGAGGAGCTCTTATCCAATGAATCTTTTCAGTAATAGACAATTTTCCTTGCTAATACTTTTGTGGCTAAGGAAGACCCTGTTATCCGTAGCAGCAGTCAAAACTTTTCTCAGTAGGCGAGAACGTTCTAAACTTGTTTCCTAGCAACAGGTTCCTCAAAGGACTTGAAGGGTATGCAATTTTGGAAGACTTTTCAGTACACTCTTTGGTTTGAAGGGATGAGAGGTGGGGGGATATGAGTCAGGCTATGATCAGAGCCATGTTCCTAACTTCCCCCTGTTAGAGACACATGTGAGGTCTTTTGAATCACACCAGACAATCAAACTAAGAAATTCAGTCCAATAAAAATATAGGAAACACCTATCTGTGGAAAGAGAATGTATCCTTATTCTTTTTTTGTCACCCCAGGCAAGAGTGTCATAATTCCTGGGCTCAAGCTATCCTCTTGCCTCAGCTTCCTGAGTAGCTGGGACTACAGGCACCTACCACAATGCCTGACTAATTTTTTTCTATTTTTAGTAGAGACAGGGTCTCAGGCTGATCTCAAACTCCACCACTCAAGAAATCCTCTCACCTTGGCTTCCCAGAGTGCTAGGATTACAGGCGTGAGCCACCATGCCTGGCCTATCCCAATTCTATGTGGGCTCAGTAATTTAATAATTTAACAGTCTGCGGATCTATGAACCTCACTCCCAACCACCTTCGTGAATAGTAGATGAGGAATTCTGTGCCCTGCTAAAACAATTGAGGATTCCCTGGTGTGGATGGCAATTGGATTATATTCAGCCGTTGGAAAAATGAGGATTGGAGAAAGGCAATTCGGGAGACACATTTGGGAAAGTGAACAGCTTTGTTTGCCAAGAATGGAAATATCCTACCTATACAAGACCCTCCCCATAGCTACCTTCCTAGCTCCATTTTCTGGATTTATCATAATGTTCTTAATTTGGTTTTCCAACTTTGCCTTCTGATAGTAATAACAATTACAATAAAAGCATCGAGTAATATTTGTTGGGGACCACTTCACGCCATTATTTTGCATATATTATCTTATTTAACCATTACAACCATTCTTTGAAATAGCCCATATTACTTTTTTCTATCCATCTCAGACCATTGAACCAACTTGTGCAATCACAATATTATTTAAAAAATGGCAGAGCTTGGACAAATCTTGCTCACTGAATCCACTCACCTGACTTGTCCAGATCAACGTGGGTGACAGGGCAAGGTCTTTCTGTGGGTCTGAGGACACCAGGACCTGCCTGCTCAGTTTTAGAGATGACCTGAAACCACATGAATCTCAGGATGCAAATCATTTATAGCAATCGTGGGGACTTTCCTGCCATCCCCTGTTAAAACTGCTACCCTGAAAAGTACCCCTTTGGGCAATAGATCCAATAAAATATGGCTTAGGAAGCAAGCTAAACAGTCTGGTGGGCTGCCATACTGAAAAGTTTGCCTGCACCATTGGCAGATTCTTTTCCAGCACAGGCAGAGTCTATTCATTCCTCCCCCTTCACTGGTCTTGAATAAAGAGAGCACTGGCATTGGTTCCAATGCCCCTCCTCACATACCCCACAAAAGCTTTTTATTTCTTGGAAAAGAAAACTCCCCATTTATCTTAATAAGCAGGAATGGAGCAAAATCACAATTTTTAGGAGGAGTTTCATTTAATGGAACAATGTGTCAGAATGGGGCCTTCAAGAGTAAGGGATAACCAAAAACAAGCAAATGGTGTGTGTCTAAGCCATTGAACGAGGCAACCAGACTATCATCTTTCCTCTAAGATTAGACTCAAGAGACAAAGTAAGCATCAGATAGACTTGAAATTCTAGGATATTCAGGGGTAAGGAGCTGAGCGTGCAGTGAGATGGGGCAGTTAATTTAAATGTTCTCCTTGTGGGCTACAGCTCCCAGTATCCCCCAGAAAAGTCTCCCAATAAGTATATTTTCCTCTTTGGGCGTCTCTTTTTATTTATTTATTTATTTATTTATTTATTTATTTATTTTGCTGTATCTTCAAAAGCAGTCCAATGTCTTTTTTCATTTTGAATTGATCACTATACAATTTTTTTTACATACTTTTTTTTCTCTCTTTGTTTCAGAGGCTCCTCTTTAAAGACAGGCACTTCACTTGCAGCAAAATGTGAGTATATTGCCTCCTTGAAGTGGTATCTACTTGTCAGCTGTAATTCCTACAACCCCCTAATCTCTAAGGCTCCCATCTCACAGTGCTGTGTTTTTAAAGTCTGGCTCAACAAAGGCTGCCACAGTGTGGATCTGACATTTTACACTATGGAGTGGTATGACATCACCGTGCCTTTTAGAAATCATTCTGGAAGCAGATTGAAACTGACTGTGGCTATGACGATGTTGCATCTAAAAAGCGAGATCAAAGTGAGAATTGAAAAATGTAGGCAGTAAAGTGGGGACTGAAAAATGTAGGCAATATTCTTTTAAACATTCTGATCGTGTGACATCAAACATTTGAATATTCAGGTTCTCTCAAATGGCTAAGTTACTACTCTTCATTCCTCACCATCTAGTCACAGGCCATTTCTTATTTAACCGAGGGGTAGTTACCTTAATAATTCCTTCCCGCGTGTACTGTGTTACTGCCACACAGTCAATCAGTGTTCTTTCTAGAACTAATCTCCTGGTTCAAGAGAAACCTTGATATAGGTTTCTTTACTCTTGGTATTCACAGTATCCATACCCAAATTACAAACTCCTTCTATTTTGAAAGACCAAAATAAAATGACAATAGAGCAAGGAGTTCCAAGTATTTTGGAGTTTTGCCTTGGGAATTAGGATATGATTTTTTGGTTTTTTTTTGTTGTTGTTGTTGTTGTTGTTGTTTGCAGTTTTTGGCCAGGGCTGGTTTGAACCGGCCACCTCCAGCATATGGGGCCAGTGCCCTACTCCTTTGAGCCACAGGCGCCACCCTAGGATATGATTTTTTTGTTTGTTTTTAATAAAATAATGGTGAGAATAATTTCAACCTAAAAAAAATTAAATTCTATCTGCCTCTGGAATAATTTGATAATATGCCAAAAACAGTCGCTAGATTAACATGCCATAGAAAATCCTACCTGTTCAAAAGTAACTCAAAACATAGTAAGTTTTTTGTCCTACTAAACAAGAAACCCAGAGCTACTTGGTAGAAGGCCGAGCCAGGTGAAGTAGGGAAAGTGCATCAACTCTCAGCTCTTGAATCACATAGAATTTCCAGAGAGGACACCCGTAAGCAATCACAGAAGCTTTTCATTATACATTCTTATACTTAACCAGAATCCAGAAGTCGTGCTTGCACTATACATATCACACAAGTTCTAGTACACTGTCTTTTGAATCAGTTAGTCACCGAGGAAATTATGTGCTCAGCCGAACAGCAGGAGAAACTTAGTTGTCACTGATTTCCCCTGGATAGTTTTCGTTTGCTCTCTAGAATACATTGATCCCACTGCTGTAGACCAAATAGTCAAAGCTCAGCATCAGAGATATTCACCCTCAAAATCATTCAGATTTCATGTCAAGATATGACGCATCCACTGGAATGTTTTAAGATATTAATCTCTGCGTTGGGTTGTTTGGGTCTTTATTGCGTTATCAAGACACCTGCGTGGTATGAATACTTGAAGCAGCTCTCCCCAATGAAGTCTTGTTAGATTTTATAAGCCGTCTTATAAAGCAGTCTGTTCACGTGCTATCATGAGTATGTTGTTTGTACAAACGTTAACTTGGACCGTGTTCTTTCTTTTGAGTATGGAATGCCGTTCAGGAGAAATTACCTATTTCTTTCCCTGCATATTCCTATTTGGTAGCCCTTTATCATCTCTCTATTGCCTCTTGCCGTTTACCACTAGTTTCAATGGTTTAATGGTACATACTAAAAGATCGTTGGTATACGGTCATGACAAAAATGAAATGAAGGGGAATTTAAGAAAGGATTAAAAAGTATTTTATGGAAATAACACCCATGTATATGTAACTCCATATATAACTTCCTAACATCTTTTTTTTTTTTTGCAGTTTTTGGCCAGGGCCGGGTTTGAACCCGCCAGCCCCGGTATATGGGACCAGCGCCCTACTCCTTTGAACCATAGGCACCACCCCTCCCCAGCATCTTTATTAGAATTTTAGTTGAAAGCACCTTTTCCTTCCAAATTAGGGGAAAAGAGGAAGGAAGCTGGATATTTCACCTTAGAGGGCTCCATTTGAGAGTGCTATCATTTCACATATTTTTCTCAAAGCTATATCAAGTGCTTGGTGACGTATTTTGTTAGTAGGTTTTCTAAAAAGTTAACTTGCAGTGGGGTTTTTACATCATCCAGACAAAATGGGGCTGCCTGACTCCCCAAGCCATCTCTGAGCGACTGGGGAAGGTTGGTCTGACCCACGGAGTCATGGAAACACATTAAAATAACCAGGCAATTGTGCCTTGGGCTCCTTTTGGCAGCCACCCGGGATCAACCTCTCTGCAGTTGACATTGTGTTCTAATGATGCCTGTATTATATTATTCAACCAGTACAAATGAAAAACGACCTAATCAGCTCTCCATTCAGACAAGACTTAATCTATTGTGAATGGTGGGAGGCTTTCCAAGTCAAGGTGCTGGATTGGTGTATGGGACACTTGCAGTCCTGACTTCAGTGATGGAGGGCAGCCTTGGCTAAGTTAGGGAACCATGCACACCCCTCCCATAGAGAAATAGGGCTGAGCCATGAGAGAGACTCAGGACTACAAATCAGAAGGCTATTTATTGCCAAATCCCAGGGTACTCTCTCAGAAGTGCTATGGTTTTGAGAATGTTACTTAATTCCTCAGTCTGGAAGTATCTTCATTGGTGGGTGGGATGGGGGAGGAAGACGTTTTTCCCTACCTTCTTCACATGGTTGTTGTGATGATCCCATATGGTAATGTTCTGGGAAAAAATTACCATCTAAAAGTGTTTTGTATCTTCAAATTCTTTTTTTTTCTTTTTTTTAAAAACAGAGTCTCACTTTGTCATCCTCGATAGAGTGCCATGGCATCTTAGCTCACAGCAACCTCAGACTCTTGGGTTCAAGCAATCCTCTTGCCTCAGCCTCCCAAGTAGCTGGGACTACAGGCACCCACCACAACCCTGGCTATTTTTTGTTGTAGTTGTCATTGTTGTTGTTTAGCAGGCCCGGGCTGGGTTTGAACCTGCCAGGCCCAGTGTATGTGGCCAGTGCCCTAACCACTGAGCTATGGGCATTGAGCCAATCTTCAAATCCTTTAATAGATTACTAGAGACCCTCCCTGTTTTAGTGGAGGTCCCTGGGATTCTAGTGGCAATTTTTCACCCTTAAACTTAATACTATACAACAGAAGAAAATAGAACCATATTGGGCCAAAGCAGTGCCCCAATGGAAAGACTTGTACCCACATTTTTATGTTTCTTTTCAGCTACATATATTTTTTAGGACCACTGCCTCTGGTGGAAGAGAATTGTCTTCTGGGTGGTATGGGTGAGAAAGTTACCAAACAAACCTGAATTATCCAGAGGCCCGTAAAATGCGCAATTGCTTTTTAAGAGGCATGGTGATATTGTGTGTTCCTTTCGATTTTTGGCAGTAACCATTTTCTGCAATTTGTGGTTTTGCAATTTCTCTTTACGCAGACAACACCCTGGCTCTCATTCAATGCCCCATTGGTGGGGGTGAGGTGGAGGGAAGAGAGAGATTCCCTGGGGCTCTGACTGATCCAGAAAAAGAAGGAAATGTTAATGAAATAAGTCAGAAAGAACGCTAGAGACCAGTGGAAGCTGGTTGGTTAGAGGGCAAGAAACAACTCTTTAAAATTGCATAGTGGGGCTAAGATTTTATCTGGGCTTTTCTTGTCCTGGCCAAGGTCTGTTTCTTTTTCTTTTTCAGGGCAAAGTGTACTTATTTATTTCTTAGCTTTCACCTCATTTACTTAATCACAGTGTTAAGACATTTGTGTTCAATGCTTGATAGATTTGACTTGTACCCTTGCAATATACTCCATAGGTGTAGTCCCACCAGTAATCCTCCCTCAAGGTCTGTTTCTTTAAACCCCTCTTGCCTCTCCACTGAGCTTCGTCTGAGTTACAAACGTCAGTCTCTTTTCTTCA
>CAUYTI010059851.1:0-11476 GCA_963575145.1 Galago senegalensis
TTGGCGTCCCCTGAGCTGATTTTCTTCTCCTCACTCCTGAACCACAGTCAGCACAGAACAGCACCAGCCCTTTCCCCCTCCACTTCTCTCAAGGAGATGCCCAAGAATCTGGATTCCATAGGTAACAAACCTCCAGACCTCTGAGTGGGTGGGTGGGGACTCCTCGGAGTTCAATGTTGCAGGTTGGGAATATATACAGTTTTATACAGTTTTATAGTTTTATGCCTGCCCGGAGGGTGCCGTGGCATGCCAGCAGGGGTAGGAGGTCCAGGTTTTAAGGGGTCTCTCCCGTGGGATAGAGTGGGAGGAAATTTGAACTCTGCTCACTTGTTTGCATGGAGTAAACTGCGAGCCCCTGTTGTGGGGGAGGGTACTCTCGTCCGCTTGGTGGTGGATTTCATACCACCTGGCTGCATCCTTGGGGTCGCAGCTCGCCCCTGGAAGGTTGAAGTGTGCTCTTCAATCTTCTCTCCCAGGTCTGCTCCAAACCATCAGCTAACCTGCCAAATCTCCATCCTTCAAGCCCCTCTCTGGATGGGAGCCCCCATAAAAATCTGGCTGCAGTCCACCATCCTGGCTCTGCCCCCTAATCATCCTAATTTCAGATGAGAACTCTTTTCATTTCTAGTATATTAGAAAATCTATATTTTAAACCATTAAACTCCTCATTTGACTTTTTAATATTTATTTGTTGTAGATATGTTACAAAAATAATCAAAAGTAACATTTAAATATATTCTTTAGGAGTCCTGTAGTCCGTTCTCATCTGTAGTGGATGTATCCCGAGACCCCCCAAGGAATGCCCAGAGCTTTCAGCAATATCAAACCAATTGCTGTTCATTGGAATTTGTTTCGCTTCTTGCACCCACAGATTTAATGCTTCTTCTGTCTCAACTTAGCACTCATCATATACATTGTGGCCATAACTGTTACAATGTGAGGTGAGGTGGCATAGTAAAATTAGCAAACTTTTTTTTTTCCTTTTTCACAATTTAAGGATAGAAGATTTTCTGTTTATTTGTTTTGCTTTGTAGAGAAGGATGTCACTCTGATGCCCAAGCTGGAGTACAGTGGTGTGATCATAGTTTTCTGTGATCTCAAACTCCTGGGCTCAAGTGATGCAGAATTTTTTTCCTTTCTTTAAGTCAAGAACTGTCATTATTTCACTTAAAGGAAGCATTTATGGCTTTTCTTCAGCACGTCCAGATTGCCAGCATTACTACTTTAAGGCCATTAACTAGTAAAATAATTGATCACAAGTGCTGTTGTCCCACAGCAGTCAATCTGATAACCTAGATGTGACTGAGTGACCAATGGTGGGCAGGTGGCTAGCACCAGTGAAAAGACTCACTTCCCAGTGTGATGAAGCAGGAGCAGCATGATGTGTGATTTCATCATGCTGTTTAGAAAGGTGTACAATTTAAAACTTACAAATTGTTTATGTCTGGCAATTTCCATTTACTGTTCTCAGACTGCGGTTGAAAGCGTGGAAAGTGGAATGATGGAAAGGGGAGACTACTATATTTGTGTGTGTGTTTTCCAGAAGAAAGCCATGCAATGTTATACATTTAATAGTTCCCCCACCCTCACCCCCGAAAAAAAAGCTAGGAAGAAGAAGCATACGAGGTCTGACAGTTACCCTGACAAACTTATCTTAGAGAAAGGACTACATACCTCACTGCTGAATATCACTATGGTCACTAGGTGGACAAGGGAAGACTTTGAAGGTGACCGTAGTGATATTCAGTAATGACGTGTTATGGCATCTTTTCTCTGAGTGTGTGAACTTAATTGTCAGACAGAATACCTTATGAAGGTAGGCAATTTTCTTTAATCCATTCTGTTAAGAGCTATGCTTTCTGGTACAACTAAAGTTACTCCACACTAAACTCACATAGTTTGGGGGCCACACTATTAAACCTTTGCCATCCATATAGATCCTTAGCAGCTACCTGGATTAGCCACGCAACCCTCTTTTTGAAACTGCAAAACAATATTCCAAGAGGGAAAACTTGTCTGAGCTCAGTCAGTTGTTGAAAGATGAAGTTGCCAATCCATTTCCGACAAGGATCTGACTGAACCCCAAACAGAAACTAAGATGTAGCCAATTCCTGGTGGCTCCACAGAGGGGGCCTGGGTTAGGATATTCCTGGGATCAGCTGTTGTAGTGATGATTAAGGATGTCTGCTGTAGAGCCAGGTTATCACGTATTCAAGTGGATTTTGTGTTATATTAGGTTATAGGTCATGATATTTAATTTAAGAAGTGCATTTTTCCTTCTATATAGAGATAAGGCATGGTGTTTACATGAGGTTCTGATAAGTAAGGAAAGTGCAATATGATTATTTTCTCTGCCAAAGTCATCTCTTCCACTCAACTAATCCTGACAAAGATAAAATTTGATTATAGATTGCAAGAAAACATTCAGTAAGTGATAAAACTATGCTAGTTTATACCAAATGGCATTTATTGAAACAAAAATTTAATAACAATGTATTTGGCCTTTGATTTTCCGTCACCCAGTATAATTTAAGGTCTTCTTTTTCCCAACACTAATACTCCACATAATCTATGGGAATAAATTCTTTCAATGTTATATTATCTTTTTAGTCAGAGTTTAATGTGAAATAGAATCATAGTGCTGAAACTAAACCAACATTTGTGAAAATCATTAAACATAATTTAATTAAAAGAATTTTTAAATTGATGTTTGGTGAGTCACACACCATAATGAAGAATGAAAAATACTTAAATGTTTCAGTGTGGGAACAGCAAAATTGGCTTTTTAAAAAAACTGAAAGCTGTTTTCCAAAGTTAGAGCTAACTCCAATTAATCCTTCAAGTTTTTAAAGTTTCAGTTTATATGCTGTTTCCTTCCAGAAGCGTTCTTTGGCCAGCTAAATCCAAATTAAATCTATTATGGTCTCTTATAACACATTGGATTTTTTTTTTTTGGTTTAAAATTGTATTCGTTTATTGATGTTCCAGTGGAATATCTGTGAGGGAAGAGACTACATTTTTTTTGGTCTCTAATTGACCCTAACATTTAGGTACATGGTTAGCACATAAAGGTGCTCAGGGCATTCATTTGTTGTATAATAAGAAAATGGGGCTGGCCATAGTGGCACACATAGGTAATTCGAGCACTTTGGGAAGCTGAGGCAAGAGGAATGCTTGAGCCCAGGAGTTCGAAACCAACCTGGACAAGATAGACCCCCATCTCTACAAAAAAAAAAAAAAAAAAAATTAACCTGGCCTGGTGGTGAGCACCTATAGTCCCCACTACTCCAGAGGTCAAGGTGGGAGGATCACTTTAACTCAGGAGTCTAAGGCTGCAGTGAGCTATGATTGTACCACTGTACTCCAGC
Organism: Galago senegalensis; assembly: GCA_963575145.1. NCBI lineage: Eukaryota > Metazoa > Chordata > Mammalia > Primates > Galagidae > Galago > Galago senegalensis. The sequence continues at coordinate 3,369 of CAUYTI010059851.1, forward strand.
ATGGACAGTATAGCCAGACTCCCTCACAATGGAATGAAAATTAACTAAAAGCTAATAGATATGAATTACACAAAATTACACAAAAATGATCATTGATATAGTAAGAGCACTTTGAAGGTAACACTTATATTTTTGTTGTCTGTAAAAGTTGTTACATACTCATTAAAGGCAATTTGGTGAATCTAGAAAACTAAAGGAGTGTCATTCATTACTATCACTGAGGGGTAACCACAATTAATATGCTGTTACCCTACTGTTCGTTATAGATGTACTTATTTTCAAGTATGTGTATTTGTGGTTTTCAAGTATTGTGTGCATCTGTAAATATTATGTGTATGTATGTCTATGTATGTGCATATATATACAGTGTGTGTGCATCTGTGTGTGTGTGTGTGTGTGTGTGTGTGTTTTCAGCCTTCCAGAGTAACTTCTGTTATTACTTATACAGGAATGGAGAGAATTATTTCGTTTTGGTAGATAGTCTATTTTTTAAATTGCTCTTCTCCAATTAACATTTCTCTTGAAAAACTCCTCCAAAATTTGTTGATCTAATTCTCAGTAAAGATGAACAAAATAGCTGTCTTGCTTACTTAGGAGACAGAGTCACCCTGGTAATATATACCAAAGCATATACTAATATAGAAAACATGCTTACCAATATATACTTACATATTACATGTCATTTGTATGTTTTATATGCTATGTATTTGTATATATTTTGTCAGCGGCTTTTCACATCTGAGAATGCCATTCTGTTACCTTCACTGGACTCAGACAATGCCATCTTATTACCTTCACAGATGCGTGGACTCAGACTTAGCAGGACTTAAGTTTTTTGTTTGAAAATGGAAATGTGGTCAAACCTTTAAAAGATTTAGCATGGAAGAGGAAAAGTCTAAGGCCAATTTGATATGTATTTATTTGTAGGCAGCCTGTTTTTCCTTTTCTGGAGACTCAAGATGTATTTTTTTGATTCTGTTGATGAAAAAAAAATCTTTATATTGAGGCTGTGCAGTTAGTAATTTGTGTACCTGTCACTTGGCCCTGAGGGAAAGCGGCTTGAACAGTTCAGGGTGTGTCGGGTTTTGTTGCCCTTTCCTTTATCATGCCTCACAGATACCACTCTTTCCACAAATGGAAGTTTTGTGGCAGCCCCATGTTGAGCAAATCGACTGAAGCCATGTTTCCATGTGCTCATGTCATCTCTCTGACACATTTTGGTAATTCTTGAAATACTTTAGACTTTTTCATAATGATTATATCTTGTATGGTGGTCTGTGATCCGTGATCTTTGGTGTTACTACTGTAATTATTTTGGGGCCCCACAAACTGTGCCCATATAGACAGGGAACTTAATTGGTAAGCGTTGCATGTTTCCTGACTGCTCCACCAGAGGACTGTCCCCCCATCTTTCTCCATTTTCTTTGCTCTTCCTCTTCCCTGAGACACAATAATGTTGAAATTAGTCCAACTAATAACCCTATCATAGCCTCTAAATGTTCAAGAAAAGGGAAGGAGTAAGCCCAGTGAGGAAGGGATATCAAAAGCTGAGACAGGCCCCAAGGTAGGCCTCTTGTGCCCATTAGACAAGTTTGGAATCCAAAGGAAAAGTTCTTGAAGGAACTTGAACCTGCTACTCACTGAACATATAAATGATAAGAAAGCAAAATGGCCTTCTTGCTGATCAGGAGCAAGATTTTGTGGTCTAGACAGAAGATCAAACCAGCCACAACGTTCCCTTATACCAAAGCCTAATCCAGAGCAAGGCCCTATGGCTCTTCGATCTCTGAAGGCTGAGTAGGGTAGGAAGCTGCTGAAGAAAAGTTTGATGCTAGAAGGGGTTGGTTTGTGAGGCTTAAGGAAAGACACTGTCTCAGAACAGAAAAGCATATAGTAAAGCAGCACATGTTAGCATAGAAGCTACAGCAAGTTAGCCAGAGGATCCAGCTGAGATCATTGATGAAAGGGCCACCCTAAACAGTAGATTTCAATGCAGATGAAATATCCTTCTATTGGAAGAAGATGCCATCTAGGACTTTCATAGCCAGAGAGGAGACATCAACGTCTGGCTTGCAATCTTCAAAGGACTGGCTGACTCTTGTTAGGGGCTAATGTGGCTGGTGGCTTAAAGCCAATGCTCGTTTACCTTTCTGAAAATCCTAGAACTCTTAAAAGTTACACTAAATTTACTCTGTCTATACCCTAGAAATGGAACATCAAAGCCCAGATGACTGCACATCTGTTTACAGCATGGTTTACCGAATATTTAAGTCCACTGTATAGACCTAGTGCACAGGAAAAAAAAAAAAAAAACAACTCCTCTCAAAATATTACTTCCTTGTTGACAATGCACCTGGTCACCCAGGAGGCCTTATGAAGATGTGTGCAAGGAGATTAATGTTGTTTTAATGCCTGCTAACACAACATCTCTTCTGCAGCTCATAGATCAAAGTATCATTTTTATTTTTAATTCTTATTTTTGGAGAAATGCATTTTTTGGTAAGCCTAAAACTGCCACAGATGGATCTGATGATGTGGGCAAAGTCAATTGAAAACCTTCTGAAAAGGATTCACCATTCTACTTGTCATTAAGAATGTTCATAATTCATGGGAGGAGGTCAAAATATCAACCTTTGCAGGAGTTTGGAAGAAGTTCATTTCCACCCGCATGGAAGCTTTCAGGGGTTTAAGACTCAGTGGATGGAGTCACTGCAGATATGGTGGAAACAGCAAGAGAACTAGAAGTGGAGCTTGAAGATGGGACTAAATTGTTGTGATCTCATAATTAACAAATGAGTTGCTTCTTATGGGTGAACAAAGAAAGTTTCTTGAGAATGTACTTCTGGTGAAGATGCTATAAACATTGTTGAAATAACAACAAAGGAGAATGCTATGTAAACTTACTGATAAGCAGTGGCAGAGTTCGACAGGATGGACTCCAGTTTTGAAAGAAGTTCTACTGTGGGTAAAATGCTATCCAATAGCATCATGTGCTATGGAGAAATCGTTTGTGAAAGGAAGACTCCACTCAGCACCTGTGGCTCAAGTGGCTAAGGCGCCAGCCACAAACACCTGAGCTGACGGGTTCGAATCCAGCCCAGGCCCACCAAACAACAATAATGGCTGCAACCCCAAAATAGCCAGGTGTTGTGGCAGGCGCCTGTAGTCCCAGCTACTTGGGAGGCGGAGGCAGGAGACTTGCTTGAGCCCAGGAGTTGGAGGTTGCTGTGAGCTGTGATGCTACAGCACTCTACCCAGGGGGACAGCTTGAGGCTCTGTCTCAAAAAAAAAAAAAAAAAAGAAAAGAAAAGAAAAAAGAAGACTCAACTGATGCAGCAAACTTCACCGTTGTCTTATTTTAAGAAATACTTTCAGCCACCTTGACCTTCTCCACCCACACTATCCTGAGTCAGTGGTCATCAACAATGAGGAAAAACCCTTCATGAGCAAAAAGATTATGACTCCCTAAAGGCTCAGATGACTGTGAACATTTTTAGGCACAAAATAATTTTTGATTAAGACACGCAGTTTGTTTTTTAGACTAATGCTATTTCACACTTAACGGACTATAATATATTATAAATATACCTTTTTTATATATGAGGAAAAAATCCCTCATCTGATTTGCTTTATTATGATACCTGCTTTACTTTAGTGATTGGGTGTGAAACGCAGAGTATCTCTGAGGTATGTCTGTATTCAATTCTGATTTCCTTTTTCGGAGCAATCACAAGTTTTTTCATTTAATTATTTTTCCCTGACCTGTATTTTCATCACATCGTGTGCATCTCTTAGTCTTTTCCTTCATATTTTTGGGGACTTTTCAATTTCATATCCACAGCACTGATCTGCGTTTCTGAAATGTGAATTCCTTTCTTTATTGCCTTCAATAGAAATTTTAATTTCACTACTTTTTAATTTCCTTGCAATCTCTATTTATTATATCCATCTTTATTTTTACTCATTCCATTGTCTTTTTAATTTAGTTTTATCTCTCCCTTTAGCTTCTGGCTCTGATTTTATGGGACCAGTGTCTTTTGACATTTGAAGAGGCCAAAACATTTTCTAAAATCTTCTTTTGGTTCCTATAGTAAATCATGTTTGCTGAGCTAAGTAATATGAATGATATTTCCTTCAGAGTTTCTGTCGTATATTCTCAAAGGCCCTGTATTTTTTTTTTCCTCACTCATTCTTGAATGTAGAAAAATCTTTCCAGATATTTTGCCAGCAAATGTGTAGTGAACTGTGCTTGGCTTCACTTTTTGCCAACTTACATGCTGGTTGAATCTCCTTTCTGGCTCTATAGCTGCCTCGCAACACTGAATCCAATTCCTAAACCCTAACAAACTTCCATGTAGTGTTACTTGGAAAACCCATGGTGGGAATTTCCTCTGCCTACTTCCTTTCTATCTGTCTGCCACTCCAATAAGAGGGAGTACATGAATAAAAAATAAAATAAACAATAAACAAAAAATAAAACTGTAAGTCTTAGAAAATCCTTCTTATCTACTAAGAGGCATGATTTACCAACTGAAAAATCATTTTTGGTTATTACATTATTTGCTTGCGGGACCCACACAGTTTCCCAGATAACTAAAAATTACACTGTTTGGTACTTTGATTTATGTGTTCCTGTTAAAAGATAGGATACCAAATATAACAGGTAGTAAAATGTAAGGAGTGTGCGAGAAACAGGAAAAATAAGGCAAGATAAGCCTTCTGGATAGATTAGAGTCATGGACTGAAAAGTAACAGTAGTCGTTATGTGTGTCACTTAGAGGTTAGTAGAGATGATCCTTGTTTTAGAATAGTCCTTGCTAGCCATTTAGTAACTCTTTGATTTGCAGATCACTCTATTTTTTTAAATTACTTTTGATTTTATTTTTAATTTATGTTTTAATTTTTTTATCATTTGGGATCCACTGAGGACACAAAGAATAAGTATACACTAATTGTATTTTTTAGGTAAATTCCCTCTTATAATTGTGTCCTGCCCCCAAGAAGTATACCATACACCGTGACTCCTAGCCTCCCCTCTCCTGAGTATCTCATTCCCCTATGCCACCTCTTGTATTAACTCATCTGCTGTCTTCATATTAGAATTGAGGACACTGGATTCTCCCTTCTTGTGACACTTTACTAAGAAGAATGTGTTCCCTCTCTATCCAAGTTAATACAAAAGATGTAAAGTCTCCATCTTTTTAATGGCTGAGTAGTGTTCCATGGTATACATATACCACAGCTTGTTAATCCATCGCCAGGTTGCTGGGCATTTGGCTGTTTCCACATTTTGGCAATTGTGAATTGAGCTGCAATAACCAGTCTAGTACAGGTGTTCTTATGATAAAAGGATTTTTTTTTCTTCTGGGTAGATGCCCAGTAATGGAATTGTAGGATCAAATGGGAGGTCTAATTTGAGGAGTCTCCAAAAAAAAAAAAAAAAGAAGAAGAAGAAATTTCATAACAATGACATAATCTGGAGCATTGCTTTGGTGGTATTTGCTTTCACTCATATTACACACTTAAAATTCAAATAAAGAAATCCTGACATATCTTAGATTTAAGATATTTTCTCTGATTTCCTTATAGCACAATTATTTTCTTTTTCTACCAGAGTTCTTTTATTTTTAAAGGTTTTTTATTATTTATTTGTTTTCGAGACAGACTCGCACTCAGTCATCCTGGGGTTGACTGCCATGGAGTCATAGTTCACAGCAACCTCAAATTCTTGGGCTCAAGTGATTCTCTTGCCTCAGCCTCCCAAGTAGCTGGGACTATAGGCAAGGTACCTGCCACAATGCTCGGCTCAGAGTTCTTTTATAAAATATGTCATTTGACTATATTTGTATGTGTCTCACTTTTACTACTAAGTCATAAGTTAAATGTAATCAAATGAAGCTGCTGGCATCTGGAACATAGTGACTATTCAATAACTGTGCACTGACTCTGCATCTCACAGGAGAGATGCCATATCAGGTATATTTGTATTATGCTAGTCCTTGGACATAAGAGGAATTTAATGTGTTGTTTCGCAAATATCTTGGTAAGTTGTGAACCCTCACGTAGTTATCAGAAATTCAGTATGAAATTGAATGTGAGTAACTAGGAATCTCAATAAAACGTTTTAGGTATAAAGATTCTAAACTCAACTTTCCTTACAGAGACAGGTAGACTCAACCTAACAGCTTATGCTAGCCTGAGTATAAGCCAGAGAACATAAATCGATTCCATGGCTAAACACTAGATAAGTACATGTGATGATTAGGCAGAGGAGAAAATACTACATTAGATGCTTCAAATGCATTATCTCATTTAATAAAACTGAAAGGTAGCTAAAACACAAAGCCTAAGCTTATCTAAAAATTTATCAAAAAATTCCAAGTGTTATTTTGGTGTATGTACATAGATAGACAGACAGATATAGATAGTAGAAAACAAACAACTAGAATTTAAAATGCAGGTTAAGATTTTAAATTTTTTTTGTATATTTTTCAAAATTCTAATTTTAACTTGTCTCATTGATTAAAAGAAAAGTTTATTAATTCATTGGCCTTTGTTATGTTGCAACTGGTGGAGCAGAAAGAGTCAAATGAAAGTAGAATTCCAGGCCATGCCTGTGGCTCAGTGGGTAGGGGCCCACCCCACATACCAAGGGTGGTGGGTTTAAACCCAGCCCCAGCCAAACTGCAACAAAAAGTATAATTGGGCATTGTGGTGGCACCTGTAGTCCCAGTTACTTGGGAGGCTGAGGCAAGAGAATCGCCTATGCCCAGGAGTTGGAGGTTGCAGTGAGCTGTGAAGCCATGGCACTCTACTAAGGGTGACAAAGTGAGGCTTTGTCTCTAAAAAAAAAAAATATATATATATATATATATAAAATTTAAAAAAAGAAAGTAGAATTCCATATGAATCATAAGGAGAAGAGCAGGCTTATTTGTCACCCCTATAAGGCCTTGTTTTTGAGAAACAAAGAGTAGGGAGATAAATGGAAATGAAGGATGAGGTTCAAGTCTCGCCCTGCTGTCTGCCTGTTAACACCACAGTGATACATCAAGATGAATCAGTGGGCTTGGCACCTGTGGCTCAAGTGGCTAAGGCACCAGCCACATACACCTAAGGTGGCAGGTTCGAATCCAGCCTGGGCCCACCAGCCTGGGCCCACCAGTTTGACGGCGGCAAACAAAAAAATAGCCGGGCACTGTGACAGGTGCCTGTGGTCCCAGCTACTTGGGAGGCTGAGGCGGGAGACTCACCTGAGCCCAGGAGTTAGAGGTTGCTTTGAGCTGTGATGCCATAGCACTCTACCCAGGGGGATAGCTTGAGGCTCTGTCTCAAAAAAAAAAAGGTGAATAAGTGGACGTTTGGGGTTCTAGATTTCATTTATTTTCCCTTAAATTCAAATGGCTTTCCAAGAGCTCCTGGACTTTGTATTATAATCTCCAGATACCTGGCAGTACTTTCCGGCTACCATAACCTGTTTCACATTTTTTTTCTTGGTAGTTGGTTAGCAGAAAATGTTGTTAATAGGAGAAAATTACTATGAAGATGAGCTTACATATGTCAAGAGATGAAATAGTAAAAATGTTAAGAACCTCTACCCTTAAAGAATATATTTTCGAAATGAGGCAGATACTATACTTTAAAAAATTTTTTAAATTAAATCATAGGTGTGTACATTAATGCAGTCATGGGGTATAGTGTGCTGGTTTTAGATGTGATTTGAAATATTTTCATCAAACTGGTTAACATAGCCTTCATGGTATTTTCTTAGTTATTGTGTTAAGACATTTATATTCTACATTTAGAAAGTTCCACATGTACCCTTGTAAGATGCACCATAGGCCTGGTCCCGCCAATCACCCTCCCTCCACCCATTCTCCCCACTTCCCTCCCCTCCCTCTCCCCTTTCCCCATATTCTTGGGCTATAATTGGGTTATTGCTTTCACATGAAAGCTATACACACAGTAGGGCTGAGTACATTGGATACTTTTTCTTCCACTCTTGAGAGTGGCTGCTACATACTTTTACAGTAATCTCTCTCTCTCCTTTCTTTCTCTTTTTAAATATTTTTTTGAGAACTATGTGAGAGAAGGAGAAAGTTATAGGC
>CAUYTI010059852.1:0-10107 GCA_963575145.1 Galago senegalensis
GTTAACAAATGGAAAAATATACCATGCTCATGGCTGGGAAGAATCAACATTGTTAAAATGTATATACTACCCAAAGCAATATATAAATTTAATATGATCCCTATTAAAAGCACTACTGTCATACTTTAAAGATCTGGGGGGAAAAGTACTTCATTTTATATGGAATCAGAAAAATATCTTGAATAGCCAAAACATTAATCAGAAATAAAAACAAATCAAGAAGAATCATGCTACCTGACTTCAGGCTATACTATAAATCTATAGTGATCAAAACAGCATGATACTTGCACAAAAATAGAGAGGTAGATGTATGGAACAGAATACAGAACCAGTGATGAACCCAACACTTATCATCATTTGATCTTTGATAAGCCTATCAAAAACATAAATTGGGAGAAAGATTCCCTATTTAACAAATGGTGCTGGGTGAATTGGCTGGCAACTTGTAGAAGATTGAAACTGAATCCACACCTTTCATCATTAACAAAAATTGATTCTCAATGTATAAATACATGAACCTATAATGATACTTGGAGAGAGTGCAGGGAAAACACTTGAAGAAATTGGCCTGGGAGAATAATTTATAAGGGGGACTCCCAGGCAATTGAAGCAACACCAAAAATATATTACTGGGATCTGATCAAACTAAAAAGCTTCTGCACAGCCAAGAATATAGTAAGTAAAGCAAGCAGACAGCCCTCAGAATGGAACAAGATATTTGCAGGTTATGTTTCTGACAAAGGTCTGATAACCAGAATCCACAGAGAACTCAAACTTATTAATGAGAAAAGAATAAGTGATTCCATTTCATTGTGGCAAGAGAATTTAACAGAAGCTTCTCTGAAGAAGATAGGCACATGGCCTACAGACACATGAAGAAATGCTCAACATCTTTAATCATCACTTCAAGATATCATCTAACTCCAGTAAGAAGATAGGCACATGGCCTACAGACACATGAAGAAATGCTCATCATCTTTAATCATCACTTTGAGATATCATCTAACTCCAATAAGAGTAGCCCACTTAAAAAAATCCCAGAACTACAGATGTTGGCATGAATGTGGAGAAAAGGGAACATTTCTGCACTGTAGATGGGAATACAAGCTAATCCGTTCCTTTTGGAAAGAAGTTTGGAGGACTCTTAGGGATCTAAAAGTAGACCTACTGTTTAATCCTGCAATTCCTCTACTAGGTATATAGCCAGAAAACCAACAATCACTTTACAACAAAGATATTTACACCAGAATGTTTATTCCAGTTCAATTCATAATTTCCAAGTTATGGAAGCAGCATAAGTGCCCATCATTCCATTAATAGATTAACAAATTGTGGTATATGTACATGATGGAATATTATGCAGCCTTAAAAAACATGGAGACTTTACCTCTTTTATGTTTATATGGACAGAGTTGGAATATATTCCTCTTAGTAAAGTATCTCAGGAATGGAAGAAAAGGTATCCAATGTATTCAGTACCATTATGAAGCCAATATATAATCACCCACACTTTCATATGAAAGTTAAAACACAACTATAGTCCAGGATGAAAAGACAGGGGAGGGGAGGGGAGAGAAAGGTTGTATAGAGGGAGGGTAATTGGTGGGACCTCACCTATGGTGCATATGGTGCCCTTACCAAGTCTACATATCAAATCTATTAAGAGTAGAGTATATATATCTTAAAACAATAATTAAGTAAATGAGGTGATGGCTATGTTAACCAGTTTGATGTAAGCATTCCAAATTGTATATAAAATCAGCACATTGTACTCCATAAATACACTAATGACTTAACAGAAAAAAAAACAAAAATAAAAATCCAACAAAAAATAACATATGCAAATCCATAAACATAATTCACCATATCAACAGGAGCAAAAACAAAGACCATATGATTCTCTCAATAGATACAAAAAAAGCATTCGATAAAATTCAGCATCCTTTCCTAATTAGAATGCTGAAGAATATAGGCATTAACAACACATTCCTTAAACTGACCAAAGCCATGTACAACAAACCCACAGCTGATATTATACTGAACAGAGTAAAACTGAAAGCTTTTCTACTCCAGACTAGAACAAGACAAGGGTGTCCTCTATTACCACTACTATTCAATATAGTGCTGGAAGTGTTGAATAGTAGTGGCAACAGGCAATGAGAAGGAAATCACAATACAATCAGGCAAAAGAAGGAAATTAAAGACATCCAAATGGACACAGAGGAGGTAAAATTATCCTTCTTTGTTGATGATATGACCTTATACTTAGAGAACCCCAAATATTCAACCATAAGACTCCTGGAAGTGATCAAAAATACAGTAATGTCTCACATTATAAAATCAATGTCCACAAATCAGTAGCCTTTGTATATGCTAAAAACAGCAAAGATGAGAAGGAAATCAAGAACACAATACCCTTCTCAGTAGCTCCAAAGGAAATGAAATACCTAGCAATATATCTCACAAAAGAGGTAAAGGTATAGGTTTTTTATAAAGAAAACTATGAACCCCTAAGAAAAGAAATAGCAGAAGGTATTAACAAATGGAAGAACATACCATGCTCATGGCTGGGAAGAATCACATTGTTAGAATGTCTATAGTTTCCAAAGCAATCTGTAGATTCAATTCCATTCGTACTAAAATACCAACATTGTACTTTTGAGACTTGGAAAAAATAATTCTTAATTTTGTATGGAACCAGAATAAAACCGTGTATAGCTAAATCAGTTCTTAGTAGTAAAAACAAAGCTGGGGGCATCAGCATAACAGACTTTAGGCTATACTATAAGGCCATAGTGGTCAAAACAGCATAGTATTGATGCAAAAATAGAGACATAGACATTTGGAATAGAACAGAAAATCAGGAGATGAAACTAACATCTTACACCACAAGGACATACACTGGGGTAAAGAATCCCTATTCAATAAATAGTGCTGGGAGCACTGCATATCCTCATGTAAAAGACTGAAACTTGACTTGCATCTTTCCCCACTCACAAAAATTGATCCGAGATGGATAAAAGACCTAAATTTAGGACATGAAACAATAAAAATCCTCAAAGAAAGCATGGGAAAAACCCTTAAAGATACTGGCCCTGGGAAAGACTTTATGACGAGGACTTCTGCAGCAATTGCAACAACAACAAAAATAAACAAATGGAACCTAATTAAGCTGGAAAGCTTCTGTACTGCAAAGGAGACAACAACCAAAGCAAATAATAGACAACTTACACAGTGGGAAAGGATATTTGCATATTTTGAATCACACAAAAGCTTGATCACTAGGATCTACAGAGAACTCAAATCAATCAATATGAAAAAAGCCAACAATCTCTTATATCAGTAGGCAAAACAGATGAATAGAACCTTCTCTAAAGAAGATAGATGAATGGCTAACAAACATATGAAAAAATGCTCATCATCCCTAATTATTGGAAAAATGCAAATCAAAAACACCCTGAGATATCATCTAACCCGAGTTACAATGGCCCAAATCACAAAATCTCAAAACTGCAGATGCTGCTGTGGATGTGGAGAGAAGAGAACACTTTTATACTGCTGGTGGGATTGAAAACTAATACAACCTTTTAGAAGGAAGTATGAAGAAGACTCAAAGAACTGGAACTAGACCTCCCATTTGATCCTGCAATCCCATTACTGGGCATCTACCCAGAGGGAAACAAAGTCCTTTTACCATAAGGACACTTGCACTAAACTGTTTATTGCAGCTCAATTTACAATCACCAAAATGTGGAAACAGCCTAAACTCCCATCAACACAAAAAAGGATTAACAAGCTGTGGTATATGTATACCATAGAATACTATTCAGTCATTAAAAAAGATGGAGTCTTTACATCTTTTGTATTAACCTGGATGAAAGTGGAACACATTATTCTTAGTAAAGCATTGTAAGAATGGAGAAGCAAGAAATCCTATGTACTCAATTCTGATATGAGGACAATTAGTGACCTAGTACACAGTAGGGGGTGGGAGAAGGGTAGAGCAGAGAGAGGGAGACAGGGAGGAGGGTGGAGCTCACAGTGTGTGGCACACCTTTTGGGGGCAGGACACAAGTATAAGAGGGATTTTATCTAACAGATAAAATCAGATAATCTGGTTCTTTGTACCCTCAATAAATCCCCAACAATAAAAATAAGCAAATACAGGTAAAGAAAACATCTTGAAAGCAGCAAGAGACAAAAGACAACTTCAGGAGAAAATCAATTTAAATGTCAGTGTATTTCTCACCAGACACCAGGGGAAGGAAAGGGAATACTAGTTTTCAAGTGCTGAAGGAAGAAAATGGGGAACCCAGAATCTTAAAAAATATATCTTTTAAAAATAAAAGTGAGATAAAGGTAGACTTAGATAAAAGAAAACTAAAAATTACCCTAAAAAAAAATGACTACCAGAAATACTCCAAATAGAAAAAAAATGACAAAAATAAATCTTGGAATATCAGGAAAGAATGGAAAGTTAAAAATATTAGCAAGGCCATAGTGGCCTTGCAAATATATTAGCAAGGGTAATACATTTTTCTTTCTCCTCTTAAGGGTCCTAAATTAGATTTAATAGTTGCATAAAAATTAAAGCACTGTCTTGGGTGATTTTAAATATGTTTGTAAAATATTTGGAGCATTTACATTGAAAACAAGATAAGGCAACTGGGGGTAAAAGAAAGTAAGGTTTCCAGGCTTCAATGGAACTGATAAAATATCTACTCCAAGGGACTGTGATAAGTTATATACATATGATGTAATACCTACAGCAAAGAGATACACTTGATAAATCAAAATAGGATTCTAAAAAAAAGCTTGAGTATAGCACAGGAAGGCAGGGAAATACAGAAAAGAAAAATCCAGAACAAACAGAAAACAAAAATAAAATGCAGACTTAAGTCCCAACATACTGACAACTATATTAAATGTAAAAGATCTGCAAATATTAACTAAAAGACAAGAGATCGGGAGAGTGAATTAAAAAATATGACCCAATTATATATTGCATACAAAAAACACATTGAAGTAACATGATATAGGTAATTGGAAAATAAAAGAATATATATCCCACAAACACTAATCAAAATAAAACAAGAGGATTTATACCCAGGATTTTATTTTGCTTTGCCTATTGTTACTACTAGGCAGCAGCAACAACAACATAATAATCCTATGCACCTTGTCCAATTGGGGTATTTTAAGTTTTTAAATATATCATTTTAAAACTAAGCATGATTTCATAGCTTCTTTTTCCATGGAACTGTTCCATGGAGGGCAAATCTATCCTTCAATAGAATAGGACTGAATAACTGTCACAGCTCCCTGGAAAAGGAAATTTTATATGTTTTCTCCTTTTAAATAGATACCTCTTATGGAAAATGAAAAGGATCAAAAAAGATTTAAAAAATTTTAAAAATAGTAACAATAAAAATAAAATACTACAAGTAGCTTCCCTACAAAGGATTATCTGGTTCATAACATCTCTGTGACCAGACTGAGAAACCTAGAACAATTGGACTGTATTCTTTTAATGTTAAACTGCTTGAATTTTGATAATTTCCTATGACATCATAAAAAAATGCTCTTGTTTCTGGAAAATAGTAACCAAAGTATTTATGAATAAAGGAGCATATCTCAACTTACCCACCAATGGTTGAGAAAAAAATAATACATGTATGTCTAAAGAGAAAGAATGAATGATAAAGTAATGGGCCAAAATGATAGCAATTCGTGCATCTGAGCAGAGGTATGCAGAATTTTTTTCTTGCAATTTTATATTATATCAAAACAACATTAAAAGAGGAAAAATGGGAATGGCTATATAAATATCAGGAAAATTAAGATTCAAAGCAAAGATACTATCAGATACAGAGAGAGGCATTACACTATGATATAAGAGTCATCCATGAAATAAGACACAGTTATCCTAATATGTATACACTAGAAATCAGAACTGTGATAAATATAAGGAAAAACAGATAAAGTTAAAATGAGAAGCAGAAACATCCACAGATTTATTTGCAGACTTCTCTGATAACAGCAGTTAAATGGAAAATCAGCAAGGACATATACAAGGGAACACAGCCTCCCACCAGCAGCTTTGATAAGCATTTATAGAATAGTCTGCCCAACAACAGCAGAATACATATTCTTTTCAAATTCTTATTGATCATGTACTGTAATAGTTAATGTCCAGGACTATGAAGTCAATGTCAGTAAATGTGAAGTAATTAAAATTATGCAGAAATCAACAACAAAAAGGTAATAGGAAATATCTTCAATTACTTGGACACTAAACATGTGTATCCATAAGTTAAAGACGAAGTTTAATAGAAGATCAAAAATGGATTGAGCTGAATTAAAATAAAAATTATTAGAATGAGTGGGATGCAGCTAAAAGCCTGACAGGAAAATTTTATGGCCCTAAATGCTTATTTGAGAAAAAAGGAAAAGTCTCAAATCAACAATCTAACTTGTCATCTCAAAAACCTAAAGAAAGAAAACAAAAATCTGAAGCAAGAAGAAAAGAAGAAATAAAAAAGGTAAGAGCATAAAATAAAGTATTGAAAAAAATAAAAGCAATAAAGAAAGTCAATGAAATGAAGACCTAATTCTTTGGAAGGATCAATAAAGTTAACAAACATCTAGCAAAATAAAGAAGAAAGAGAGAATCCGAAAAAAGCAATACTAGGAATGAAACAGTCTCTGTAATGATCAAAAAGACAATAAGAGAGAGTGACAGACAACCTTACACACATAAATTTGTTATCTTAGATGGAATTTACCATCCCCTCGAAAAGCAAAAATTACGACCACTCTCTAAATATAAATAAAATAGTTTTATGGCCTAAGACCTATTATGAAATTTAAATTCATAATTTAAAACTCACAAAGGAGGTCTCCAGGCACAGGTGATTTCACTGAAAACTTCTATGAAATATTTAAAGACTTAATGCAAATTGTACACAATCTCTTCCAGAAAAAGGAGGGAACATTTCTCAATTAATTTATCAAGCAGCATATCTGGATTCCAAAATCAGGTGAAGACAGAAGAAAGAGGATGATGTAGAAAGAGAAAGGAACAGAGAAGGCAGGAAGGAAAAAGGGGAAAAAGGAAGACTGCAGACCAACCAATGCTGTTCATAAACATATGTGTAGAAATGTAAAAAATAGCTAGCAAAATATTACCAAACAGAGGGCAGCAATATCTGTTTTAAAAATCATACATTACACATGACAAGTACACTTTATTCAAGGATTCCAGGCTGGTTTAATGTTCAAAAATCTGTCAATGTAATTCACCATAGTAACAGGTTGTAAAAGAAAAAATCTCAGATCATATCAACTGATGCAGAAACATTATTGGACATAATTCAACACCAATTTATGATTTAAAAGTTTCAGAAAATTAGAATAAAAGAAAAATACCTTAACTTGATAAGGAACATCTATAATAAATCTATAATTAACATCATACTGAATTATGAAAGGCTGAATTATTTCCCCCTAATGCTGGGAATAACTCAAAGATACTCACTCTCACCATTCCTATCCATTGTAATGCCAGAAGTTCTAGCTAGCACAATAAAACAAGAAAAAGAAATAAAAGGTAAATAGATTGGAAAAGGGAAAAATAAAATTGTCCCTATTTGTAGATGGCATAATTGTCTATGTACAAATCCCACGGTATCTATAAAAATATTCCAGAACTAAGAAATCAATTTGACAAAATCACCAGATATATATGATCTGACAATTAGGTTTGTGATCTTGCCACTATGGGCTTAGGTTAACAGCACTGCACAAACAACTCAGTACAGTTCCATCACCTTGGTGAGTGAGTGTGTCACAGTTGTGTTCAAATTGCTGTGTAGTTATGTCTTGTTAAGTAGCATTCGTTATAGTTGTTGTGTGCTGTTGAGAGAATGTTGGAGTTTAAATTAGAGCAACAAACAAACACTAATAAAATTCTTGTTATACTTGTCAAGAGTGCAAATGAAATCAGGGACAAGTTAGTCCAAGTTTATGTAGATAATGCCATGAAGAAATGGCGGGTACAAATTGCTAAATGTTTGTCTGAGGGCAGGAAAAGCATCACTGTTGAAGGGAGGTCAGGATGGCCAGTACAAGCAGAATTAATGAAATACTGAAAAAAATTATTGAATGGAGCATCAACATCATTGGGTGACTGTGAGAAACATAGCAGACCAAGCAAACATCAATAGAGAAACAGTTATGGAAATCGTAGCTGAAAATCTTGACATGAGAAAGGTGTGTCTCTTGCATCATAACACTGCACCAGCTCACACAGCACTGATGGTGAGGGAGTTTTTAGCCAGTAAGGAACCAGTAAACAAATAACTATTTGGCACACCCTTCCTACTCTCCCGATCTGGCCCCCAATAACTTTTTTCTTCCCCCAAGATAAAGAAAATATTGAAAAGAAGACATTTGATAACATTCATGATATCAAGGGTCCAATAGCTTTGATGGCCATTCCATAAAAAGAGTTCCAAAATTGCTTTGAAAGGTAGAGGAGGTCCTGATGTCAGCACGTAGCTTCCCAAGGGCGGTATTTTAAAGGTGATTGTAGTGATTTTCAGCAGTGAGGTATGTTGCATGTCTTCTACGATGAGTTCACAAACTTAATTTTTAGATCTTGTAAGATAAACATATGCAAATAAAATATATTTCTATATGGTAGTAATAAACATGTAGAACCTGAACTAAAAATATGCCATTTATAGTCACTAAAAAATTTCAACAAAACCATGACCCATACAATAAAAGGACCGATAAATTAGATTTTATCAAAACACACTTTTTCCCTGTGAAAGACTATGTTGACAGGATTAAAAAATAAGCTATAGGCAGGCATAAGAGTATTGCAGGTCAAATATCCAACCAAAGACTAGTATCTTTATATATGCAGTGTACAAATGCCCATGCACACACACATATGGAAATATATTAAGAACTCTCAAACTCAACAGTCAGAAAACAATCCAATTACAAAACAGAAAAAAAGATGTGAACAGAAACTTCACTGATGAAGACATGCAGATATTTTCATTATATATTAATAAAATGCAAATTTAAAACACAAAGGAGTGTCACTACACACCTATTAGAATGACTAAAATGTAAAACAAGTGACAACCCCAAATACTGGTCAGGTTACCAAAAAGAACACCAGGCCATTTATAAATTGCTGGTGAAAATTAAAATGGTACAATTACCTAGAAGCAAGCAATTTTTGAAAAACCAAACCAACCAAACAAACAAACAAAACTACCACACAACCTTGTGCTCACTGGACATTTATTCCAGATAAGGAAAACTTAGGTTCACATAAAAAGCTATTTACAATTCTTCATAGTAGTTTTATTCCTAACAGCTAAAAATTGGAAACGAATGTTTGAATAGTTAAACTCTGATACATCTATACTATGGGATTCTACCCTGAAATATAAAAGAGTGAACTATTGAAAAATACAACACCTTTGATGAATATCTAGAGAATTATGCTAAGTGAAGACAAAGGCAATCTCAAAGTAATGCACATTGTATGATTGAATTTACATATACTACTCTTGACATTAAAAATTACAGACAAGGAGAGAGATCAGTGGTTTCCAGGAGTTAAGAATACAGAGAGGTCAATCAGAGAGAAGAAAGTAGGGGTGGGTATAAAAGGGCAATATAAATTATTGTGTAATGTAAATGCTCCATATACTGATTGCACCGATGTCAACATCCTGGTTACGATATTGTACTTTAGTTTGAAGGGTACATGGAATACAAGTATCTCTGTATTATTTCTTACAACTGCATGCAAATGTATGTGTGCTAGATCTAAAATTTTATTAAAATATGTAAAACAGGCTCGGCGCCTATAGCTCAACCGGCTAAGGCGCCAGCCATGTACACCTAAGGTGGCGGGTTCGAATCCCCAGCCCGGACCCACCAAACAACAATGACGGCTGCAACCAAAAAATAGCCGGGCATTGTGGCAGGCACCTGTGGTCCCAGCTACTTGGGAGGCTGAGGCAGGAGACTCGCTTGAGCCCAGGAGTTGGAGGTTGCTGTGAGCTGTAAAGCCACGGC
>CAUYTI010059854.1:0-13566 GCA_963575145.1 Galago senegalensis
GCTACTTGGGAGGCGGAGGCAAGAGACTCGCTTGAGCCCAGGAGTTGGAGGTTGCTGTGAGCTGTAATGCCATGGCACTCTACCCAGGGGGACAGCTTGAGGCTCTGTCTCAAAAAAAAAAAAAAAAAAAAAGAAAGAAAAAGAACTCAATAGAAGTCCTAGAAATAAACGATGGAGTTATTGAGATCCTGTTTCAGGGAAGTGGAAGAATTTGATTCAGAGTCTTAGTTCTGGGTGTGCTGAGTTTTGGGTATGTGTCTTTAGTGACACCACCACCCCCCCCCTCCGCCCCAAGGGTCTATTTCCTCATTTGAAAACTATGACGCCATACCAACCTTAGAGCATAATTACAAGATCAGAGTGAGTCTGTGAAAGTGCTTGGGACTCTGGAAGATGCTGGAAAAGAGTGAGTCAGGTCACTCATTCTAACCAAATGGCTTCAAGCTGTCATCCCCAGGGGGGAGTTTGATCATGGCACTTTTTACCCCCGCAGACACATCTGCAGAGCACCTGGAGGCATTCTCAGGCAATGTCACTTAAGAGGGCTTGCTGTTTGGTGTTTGGGGCGCAGGGCCCCTTCTTCCTTGGGACTCCTCTACAGGCTGCCCCATGGGACAGCGGCAGGGGAGGAGGGATGGTGAGGCTCAGGCACCACTGAGTTCCTGATACTTGAAATCCAAAAGCAGAGATGACCTTGCAACCCACAACCCCCCTTCATTCTGGGGGGCAGAATCCAGAGAACTTGTTCATGTTGCCAAACCCAACTGAGGGGTGTGGCTTGGGGCCATTCTGGCTGGGGTCTGAATCCCACCCTTGCTGCCTAGTTCCTGTGCCACTCAGGCAAGCTGCTTCCTCTCTGGCCTTGATTTTCTCGTCTGTGAAATGAAGATAATACTATTTTCCTCTCCGGCTGGTTTAGAGGCTCCACGTGAGCTAACGTGGAAAGTGCTTGGTTCACTCTTTTCTTCAAAGAGTGAGAGCTTTGGGATGAGTCAGTCCATAAGCCTGTAAGTCTGTCCCCAGAAAACAGGCAGAGAAGGTCTGCCTTCTGGACAAGGTTTTCGAGGGACAGAGAAATAAGCAGCAGGCAGAGCCATCCACCTAATCACTGTGTGCCCTTCACGTAGTGTCCCTCAGTTTCCTCCCCCCTTGGTGGAGCACATGCCGGCACCTCCTTCAGAGCCTCTGCAGTAGCTGCTTCTCCTTCTTCCCAACTAACAGAACTCCAAGTGTGTCTGGCACAAACCCACATGCCAGACTCCCTTGCAGGTGGACGCAGCCCTGTGACACAGCGGCCCATGAGATATGGTCCAGGTTCTGGTGGGGAACGCAAAGGCAAAGCCTCCGTGGGAGAAAATCCTCCACACCCTAATAGTGCCCTTCCTTCTTCCTTGTCTGAATAGTAGATGCGAGGTCTGGAGGTGCAGCAGCCATCTCATAACCATGAATCAACAACCAAAAATGATGAAGTGGAAAGAAAAAGAACACAGGCTGTGGGGACAGGGAGGCCTTACCTTCTGGCTGTATGGCCTTGGGTCTATTACTTAACTTCTCAGAGATTCAGGTCCCACAAACGGCAAAGGGACAAAACCTCCTACTGGTATAGTCTTGTGAGGATGAAACGGTGCCAGGGGTAGGAATTCACTTTTTCTACTGTAAAAGACTATCCCAGTATCTGTAGTTGCTCTTGCAATCATGTTATAAGGACTAATTGTGCTTTTAGGGCAAAACAAAGAAGAGACCCTTTATTTCTTCTCTTAAAGAAAGCTCCAAGGCTGCACAGGGGCCTCAAGCCAACCAGCCCAGCTCTTTAGCTGATCAGCTATGCAAACAGGAAATGACTATCAAAACATTTGGAACCACAGGAGGCTGGCCCAGAGTCTGCCTCTTGGAGGCCTCCCTCCAGCCTTCTTCACTCCAGCTGTGAGCACCTCACAAGTCAAGGACAAGGCTCCACCCCTGAGCAGCGAGATTAAAAGCCACTTCTTCTGGTTGCCCTGACTTCCCCGTCTCCAGAAAGCTCCCTCCCCACCCCATCTCCTGTTCTTCCCCTCTACCCATCTCTTTGTCAAACTGTAGCTGGGATAATTTTTATTTTATTTTATTTTTTGAGACAGAGTCTCACTTTGATGCCATTGGCAGACTGCCAAGGTATCATGGCTAACAGCAACCTCAAACTCCTGGTGATCTTGCCTCAGCCTCCCCATTAGCTGGGACTACAGGTGCCCAGCTTTCTGGGATAATTTTTAATTGAAACACAAATCTTCTTCTGTCACCTCCTTGCTTTAAAATTTCCCATGCCCTTCATGTTCTCTTAAGGGAAAAACTGAAATCCTTGCCACCCGCTCTGGGCCCTAACGGGCCTGGCCTTTGCCTGGCCCCAGCTTTACCCTTCCAACTCTCAGCTCTGCTTTTAGTTTCTGTAATGTGCCTCAGGGCTTTGCCCATACAGTCACCATTTTCTAGAACACTCTCCTCTCTCCTTCTCCCAGCCATCTTTCCAGGTAACAGACCATCCTCAGTTCTCAGGGTTGCTTCTTCCAGGGGCAGATCTGAGCCTGCAGCAGGCCCCCCTTGCTGCTGGCACTCACCTGGCCTGTTGCCAGGCAATTTGCTCCTGTGAGGGTCTCACTGCTCTGGGCAGAGATTTCTCCCTGGTTCCTGTCATGGCCTCTGGCACAGAGAAGGTACTCAGTAAATGTGGGAGGTGGCAGGCAGGAGCACCTTGTGATTTGATTTTTTTCCCCAGACAATCACTTTGTTGCCCTCTGTAGAGTGCTGTACTGTCACAGCTCACGGCAACCTCAAATTCTTGGGCCTAAGTGATTCTCTTGCCTCAACCTCCAGAGTAGCTGGGATTACAGTCGCCTTCCACAATGCCTGGCTATTTTTAGAGACAGGATTCGGCTCTTGCTCAGGTTGGCCTCAAACTCGTGAGCTCAAGCAATCCTTCCCACCTCGGCCTCCCAGAGTGTTAGGATTACAGGCGTGAGCCACCGTGCTCCGCCATGCCTTGTGATTTGAAAGGGAGGAGGTTCTGCTCACTGAGCGCCCACCACGCCTCTTCTTCATAGCCACTGGGGCAGGAAGGCACTCCAATCTGTGTTCTCCTCAAGAAGAAACAGGCTCTGAGAGTGGCAGTGACCTGCCCCAAGTCACACATCTGCCAGAAGCCCTGCCAAGATTTGAACCTTGGCCCCAGATTCCAGCCCTGGTCGAGCAAGCACAAGGAGTCGTTATACACTTGCTTCCTCATCTGTAGAATGGGTCAGAACAGCACCCACCTCACAGGGCGGCTGTGAGCGTTACACGAGTCAAGTCAGACGAAGCACTTAGTGCAGAGCCTGGCACACAGTAAGTGCTCAGCGACTGTTCGCTATTATCATTATGATCAAATTGGAGGACAAATAAGAACGAGTACATTAAACTGCAATCTGAACAGGCAACTCTCTAGACCTTGTGGGTGGACAGGGACTAGATGGATGTACGGACAATGACAACAAATCGGGGACCCGCAAGTGAATGGAGCCATACGTGAGTGGACGCACCGTGGGGCCGCGCGAGCGCGCAGGAGGTCTGGGCCAGGGGAGCCGACCTGCGCCCGGGGCCGCGCCCCGCTCACCTGTACCGCCGCAGCTCAGTCTCCAGGCGCCGCACCCAGCGCTGCAGGCTCGGCACCTGTCGCGCTTGCGCCTCGAGCTCGCGCACACGGTGCAGGCTGCGCAGCACGGCCTGCCTGGCCTCCTCGGCGCGCCGCCGCACCTCGGCCTGGCCCCAGCGCAGCCGCCCGGCGCGGGCCTCCGCCGCCGCCAGGGCCCCCTGCGCCCGCCGCAGCTCCCGCGCCGCCGCCTCGGGTCCGCCGCGCCCCGCCTCGTGGGGGCCCGCCTGGCTCTTCCAGAGGCCGACCTGCGGGGACAGGGCAGCAGGGGGCAGGAGGTGAGCGATCCGCGACGGGCCACCATTCCCGCGCACCCAGGGGCGCGTAACAAAACACCGGGCAGGTCTGCTACTCTGCTTACTGGTGCTCCGCGCTACTTTAAGGGCAGAGTTTGTCCGAGCTCATTTAATCCTCCAAATACCCCTGGTGAGGCAGAAGCTCCTCTTATCTCACCCCCTTTTTTTAATGGTCGTGGGACACCGAGACATGAAGTCTGGAGCCTGATGTTTGCGTGGCCCCTATGATTCTCAGATTTCACGGCTATTCTCCTCCTCTCTTCTGCGCTGCTGGCACTCAGCCTGTGGCGGCTCTTCATCCCCGAGACTTGAGGAACGGTCTGGGCACCTCGGACTGGCATTTCCAGCCCTTCTTGGTGTCTCTCATTAGACTGTTGGCTCACTGAGGGCGGGGTTTCTTTATCACTGTATTTCAGAGCCTAAAACAGGTCAGGCACACAGTACGTACTACGGAAATACCGAGAATGAATGATACTAGACGTTCTTTTCAGCCCACCTCTTAGGATTTGTGATTCCACACCTTGGGGGTACTTTCCCACTCTCACCCTGGCTTAGCTGGTTCCCCTTGCCACCTGTCCTCCCCTTTCACATACGTGGCTAGTGAAAACCACACCTTGCCTCTCTGGCACTGCCTCCTGGCCTGTGGTCCCCTGGAGGTAGGGCTGCTCCTTTCTTTGCCTGACACCTGGTCCCCAGCACTGCCCCTGGTACACAGCCCAGCACAGTGCTGAACTGTTGACCGACCTAGACGCCAGGGATGGGTCCACGTCTCACCCAGTGGTTCTGTCTCAGTAACCCAGAGTGGCTCTGTGCTCCCATGGGCACTTCATGGTCAGTGACAGCCTGATCCACAGCGTAAGCCACCGGGTCTGTTTCTCACTTGGGCTCTAGGCCTGGGCCTGAGGGAGCCCCATGTGTACTTGCTAAATGACTAAGTCCATCTACGGCATTAGGCAGGGAGGCCTTAAGGGTGGGGGCAGGGCTTTCTTCACACCTCGCTCCTAAACCTCCTAAGTCTGGCTGGAAGGGAAGCGAAGATGCTTTCTGAATAACTGAATGTGTGAGACTACCCGGTCAGGTTTATTCCTGGGTTAGAAGGGGTTAAGACAAGATAGGGGACGTGGGGCAGAAAAGTGTGGGTGTTTGCGTGTCACTCAGGGTTTGGGGGGTGGAATGAGGGGTAAGAATGGTGCGGGAATTGGGAGTGATGGCATAGGTTAGGGACAGGACACAAATGGGCCCAAGTGGGGGTGGGATGGAGTAGGGCGTCCTCTATACCTCCTTCCTTCCTCCTCCCCTGCCCAGGGCGCACTCTGCAGCCAGACTGTGGTTCAGACCAGCCCTGTCGGAGTCATTACAGCCCCTGCTCCCCACAACTTCCCCAGCCGGAGCGCACCTGCAGCGCTAAGCAGCGCGCGTCACTACTCTGCAGAGCGGCGCGCAGGTCCTCCACCAGCTCGCGCAGGCTGCTGTTCTCCTCCTCCAGCCGCGCCACGCGCTCGTCGTCGGAACCACCGTCGGGGCCGCCATCCGGGCCGGGCACTCGGGGCAGGCGGCGGCGGCGGCGCGGGCGGCGCAGGCGGATCTGCGTCTCGATGTGCTCGCTGAGAGCGCCGCGGGGCAGCCGGGGCCCTGAGCGAGTGCCGAAGTAGCCACAGAGGCGCGCGTGGAACTGGCGGAAGGTGAGCTCTGGCGGCTCGGCATGCAGCGCGAGGCGCGCCTCCTCCTCAGCATCGGAATCCCCATCAGTCACAGGGGCCGCGTCCCCGGTGGTCACATTCTTGGAGTTCGCGTCTTCCGCAGCTGCCTCCCTAGCGGCGGTTGTCCCCTCAGCACGCAGCCCCAGCACCGCGCAGAGCGCTTGGAAGTCGGCGCGGGGCAGACGGCCGGCGCCGCGGCAGTCCAGGTGGTGGAAGACCTCCTGAAGGTACTGGTCCAGGCCGGTGGCCAGCACCACGATCTCATTCTCCACGCCGCGGTCCAGCCCGTAGTGGTGCGCTAGGGCGCTCAGCAGCCACTGCGTGCGCCGCGCCGGCCGGCGGTACGGGTCGCCTGCCGCGCCCTCCAAGCCGGCCTCCTCGTCCTGGCAGCCGGGCTCCATCGCTGCGCCGCGCGCGTCGCTCCTCCGGTCCCTCCGCCCCACTACTTCCAGGGGCGGCTCCGGAGATTCTCGAAAGGAGGGGCTTAGCCGTCGCGGTCTGGTTGGAGCGGCGCGGGGGACAGTGTCCAGCAGCTGAACTGGCCCGGCAGGGCGCCTATGTTTACCCCAGTTGCTTCGGAGGGCCCAGGAGCCCCTGAAAACCCAGCGGTGCCGTCACTACAGGGTCTCCCTCCCATTCTCGCTCCTGTCGATGACCCCCAGGCTCTTCTGCCCCCAACACTCCCAGGGGGTTCCTGGCGTCTGCTCTTTTCCTCCAACTACAGGGCGGGTCAGCGCTCAACTCCCTCCTCCCTCTGCCCCGCCCGCCTGGCGTGGAGAGTTGTCGGAGACCCGGCCTGAGATGTCAAGGCGGGAGGCACCTGGGGGCGGCAGCCTATGCCCTCGCGCCACTCCTCCTCTCCCCAGAAAGCCTTTCGAGGGTTGCCCAGCAAGCTTGTCCTGGCTCCTCTGCAGCTTAACTGTTTAAGCCGGGTTTCCAGACCCACTTCTCACCCCACCGTGGACAGTACAGAGCTCCACATGGTAACTGGAGCAGGGGAGGAGGAAGGAGGCTGGAGAGGGAATGGCTAAGTCGGGGCATCGCGCTGGTGAGAAGCGGAGGAGCCGCTCTGAGACGCCCCCTTTTCTCTCTCTAAGCGCTCACCCCTCCCGCGCGCTTTTGGGGGTGTGGGTCAGGACTTCTGGGAAAGTGATGGGCTCTCGGTCTGCCCACCTTTGTGCCTGAGCATGGCCCAGGTATGAGGTCCGTCTCTGAGCTGGGGTAAGCAAACAGGTTGCTGTTTGACCCACATTTTCTCTGATGCTTTGGAACACATTTTTCAAAGATGAAAGAAAATCTTGTTTCTCAGGTGAGTGCTAAACTGATCCCCTTTCTTTTTTAGGGGAGGTGCAGTGATCTTGTCCACCTGTTTCCTGCACCAGGTGATGGTTATCAGCCTCGTTGGAGCAAGATGCAGCCTTTCCCTGTCTGTAAGGGGGCAGAATGTCGCCTCGCGTATGAGTTTAAATGTTAAATCCTGAGTTCGAAAAGCAGTAACATTCCGTCCCCTCTGCCATAGGCTCCCAGAATCAGCACTTTGCCCATTTGGCAAGTTCCTACTTCTTCTTGAAGACTGTGCCTAAAGTCCATCTCTGCTGGGGGGGGGGAGGGATGTTCCTTCCTAACCATTTTGGATTTGCATGTTTTGAAGGTTTTTTATAATTAAAAAATTATTTAAGTTGGCAATTTGGCAATAAGTTTTACAGAGTTCCATTTCTTGGCTTCTGCCTTAAAAAAGCATGTGTGCACAGGACGTCCACTGCATCCATAGTGAGCAAATGGAGACCAGCTGGTGTCCATCAGGATGTCAGTCCGGACTGGTCACCGAATAATGACCACATGAACAGGGCGAGTTGCAGCACGTTTTGTGCGATGTTACTGCTTACCAAACAAGAACAGCACAAGCACACAAAACAATATTAAATATTTTCTGTAGGGAAATGTTTAGAAAAAGATGGGCAGATTCTCAAAGGGATTCAATGGCTATTTCTAGGGGTAGGAGACACTGTGGTGTTTTCCTTTTGGATAAGGTGTTTTCATTTGTTTTTTATTTTTCTTTCTTTTTTCCTTTTTTAGGGGAGAATACATTTTACTTATCATTTACATACCATAAAGTTTGCTCATATAAGGTTCATAAATCAATGGTTTTTAGTATATTTATAGGGTTTATAGCCATAACCATAACCTAAATTTTGACCTTTGTTATTACCCTGCCCCAAGTAAATTCTTGTACTAGTTAACCCATCCTCCTTATCACCTACTGCTCAGCCCCAGGTAATCACTATTTTCCATCTGTGTGAATTTGCCAATTTTGGACATTTCATTTAAGTGGAATCATACAGTAGGCGGCCTTTTGTGACTGGCTTCCTTTTGAAGATATTGACATAATGTTTGCAAGGTTTATCCATGTTGTTGCATGGATCAATGCCTTTCTTTGTTTTGAGACGGGGTCCCACTCTGTTGCCCTGGCTAGAGTGCAGTGGCATCGTTGTAGCTCACTGCAGTCTCCACCTCTTAGGCTCTAGTCATCCTCTGACCTCAGCCTCCTGAGTAGCTCACACTACACTAGCACCACCACATTTGGGAAATTAAAAAAAAATTTTTGTAGGGATGGGGGTCTTGCTCTTATTCAGGCTGATCTCGAGCTTCTGGCCTCAAACAGTTCTCCCATCTTGGCCTCCCAAAGTGCTAGGATTATAAGCCTGAGCCACCTTGCTTGGCCTACTTCACTCTTTTTTAGTGCTGAATAATATTCTGTTGTACGGAGAGGTCACAGTTTGTTTATCCAGTTACCAGTTGATGACTAAGTTCCTTCCACTTCTTGGCTATTGTGAATGATGCTGCTATGAACATTTGTGTATGAATTTTGATTTCTTCATATAATAATATCATTTCTCTTTCGTGTATACATACTGGGAGTGGGGTGGCTGGGTCCTGTGGTAATTCTATTTTGACTTTTAAGGAATGACCAGTGTTCCTTAGTGGCTGCACTATTTTTATTCCCACCAGCAGGGTTTCTTGGTGTGTATAGTGATACAGGGGTTTAGGTCCTGGACTCTTTCTTTTTATTTAGAGGCAGAGTCTCACTTTGTTACCCTCTGTAGAGTGCTCTGGAGTCACAGCTCACAGCAAACTCCAACTCTTTGGCTCAGTGATTCTCTTGCCTCAGCCTCCTGAATAGCTCGGACTATAGGTGCCCACCAAAGCGCCCAGGTATTTTTAGAGACAGGGTCTCACTCTTGCTCAGGCTGGTCTTGAACTCCTGAGCTCAGGTGATCCACCTGCCTCAGACTCCCAGAGTGCTAAGCTTACCTGCATGAGCCACCGAACCAGGCCTCAGTCCTGGACTCACTCCCCCTTACTCCCACTTTCTCCTTGTCAGCTCTTGAGTCCCCAGCCGGCCTTAACAAAACTCCTATGTCTTCCAGTCCCCTCTCACATTCACATCCCTCCTTTAATCGTCAGGCCATTCGGTGGCTCTACCTTCAGAACACATCCTGAATCTGACTCCTTCTCCCCATTCCACTGTTACCCCCTGGGAACCAAGCACTCTCTCCCAGCATTATTGCAACACCCTCCTCTCAACAACTGTCCTTGGGCTCACACAGTCCATTCTTGACAGCCAGAGGGGTCCTGCGAAAACTCAAGGCAGGCCGGGCACGGTTGCTTACGTCTATAATCCCAGGACATGGGGAAGCTGAGGTGGGAGCATAACTTGAGGCCAGGAGTTTGAGCCCAGCCTGAGCAACATCGTCCCAACTACTCAGGAGGCTGAGGCCAGGAGTTTGAGATTGCTGTGAGGTATGATGATGCCACTGCACTCCAGCCTGGGCCACAGAGTGAGCCTGTCTCAAAAAAATAAAAAAGTACGAAAAACAAAAACCTTAAGTGAGGCCGTGTCTCCCTCTACTCAGGGCCCACTAATTACTCCCCTCTCACCCACATGAAAGGCAGAGTCCTCCCCGTGGCCCCCAGGCCTGGCACACATAGCACCTGTAGTGCCCTGCTACCTCCCTCGCTCACTGCCGCTCTGCCGCAAAGTCTCTGTTCCCAGGTGCTGACAGCCCACCCCTCACCTCCTTCAAGTCCCATGCTCCACAGGATGACCTCATGGCACCGTGCACCTCTAACAGAGGACTCCTGCCTTCTGTGTATTGTCTGTCCCCATATCTAACTGTCACCCCGAGGGGAGGGACAGTCTCTGGCATTCTAAAAGAGGAGTGTGGGCTCCCATCTCAGCTGACCCGACACACGTGGTATGATGTCTTCCATCTGCTTTCTTTGCCCATAAATAATATGTATTTTTTGGTGTATATTTTTTAAAAGTAGCCATCGGACCACATCGTCAGCTTCCCATTAGGTCTGAGCTTTACAAGGCCAGGGACCTGTGACCCCAGCCCCCAGCATGAGGCCTGGCACAAAGTAGCCACTAACGGTTTTGGTTTGGATGAAAAGTAAACTCACAGCATCACACGGGCACAGCACTCCTTGGCCCAGCAGTGTTGGAGTTCCTGAGGTTCCAAATGTTGGCAGTTGATTGTACCCCCAGCTGGACCACAGGCTTTCTCCTCACAGCCTGGGAGTTTGACCTGCGCATTTAAAACAGGACTCTGGAGCTTGGCTGTGAACTTTCAAGCCCTGTCTGTGCAGATGAATCACTGCTGAGAGCTGGTAGCCCAGGCAGGAGTGTGACCCTCACCCCCTGCCCAGTCACTGCAGCTGGCAACTGCTTTTGATGAAGGAATCCTTTGAACAGTAACTTTCCTGAGCCAGTCAATATTGAAAAGAAGGCTTTCAAATATCTTGCGGTGGAGCCGTTGCCTGGCCTCCGCTCCCCCACGGCTCAGGGAAGTGAGCGTTTATAATGGTGTGCTGTCAGGCCTGTCTGTCTGCCCCGCAGTGTTACCAGGCGCCTCTGAAATAATTCCGGTTGGATCCACAAGGTTTTTGTTCAAGGTTCAAAGTGAGCAAACCCAGAGGTCTCCTTGTGTTCTTTTGTATGAGCTGGGGGGATGGGTGTGTGTCTGCGTGGGAGGGATAGTCAGGGCCCTGGCAAAGAAATTAGTTTCTGAAGTCAGCTCAGCATTGTTTGAGCCATTTTAAATAGCATATTGTTCAAAGTATCTTTAAAAAGTCCACAAAATGCTCAGAAGCAAAAATCATCTACCATCTTGCTGCTGGGAAGGAACTTGGTGTATTTCTGATGTACTTAATTCCAGACTTTTCCAGGCATTTGGGCATGAAAGAACTTTTTGGAGTGATGGAAATACTCTGAATCTTCAGTGGGATGGTGGTTACATAACTATGTGCTTCTGAATTTTATAGTATGTAAATTGTGTCCCATTGAACTTGACATAAAAACCACCGTGAACATGCCACCACTGGGGTCTTTCTTTGCCCATGAACCCTGCTTTTTTTTTTTTTTGTGAGACAGTCTCCTGTTGCCCTGGGTAGAGTGCTGGGGCATCACAGCTCATAGCAACCTCAAACTCTCTTGGGGTCAAGCGATTTTCTTGCCTCAGCCTCCCAAGTAGCTGGGACTACAGGTGCCCGCCACAACACCCAGCTATTTTTAGAGCTCCAGCGGTGCACGGGTTAGTGTGCGGTACTTACATGAACCCTGCTTTGTCAACAGCTTGGCTGTTGTTCACATTCTTTGCATACCCTGCTGCTGAGGCTGCTCCACTCTCCTTCCCATGATAGAGGGGCTTAGTCATCCACCTCAGATGCCCACTGAGGTGGCTTTTGGATTTTCTGCATTAAAACCATATTGTGAACAGTTTGCTCTATATTTTGAGTAACTGATTGCTGTGCCAAGGAGTACACACATTTTATAAGCTCTCAGTATTGTCCAACTGTTTTCCAGGAACGTGTGGGATTCTATGCAGCCCCTGGAAGCAGCTGGGAACGTCCTTGAGTCATTATTTTCAATGTCATAAAAACTTTGGAGTTTTTTACAAGTCTTGGTTAGTGGATCTGCTTAATATTCAGACCCCAAGTTTCACTCTTTCTATTAAAAAAGGACCTGCCATTAGGCAAAGACTTCGTAGTTACAGCCCCAAATTCATGGTCCAAAAAAAGATGAATTGGATCTCATCGAAATGCAAAACTTTTTCATTTCAAAAGACACTATTAAGAAAATAAAAAGACCAACAAGAGACTGGGAGAAAATGATTGCAAAACATATGCCTGCCGATGAAGGGCTTGCCTTCAGAACTTACAATGAACTCTTACAAGAGTTCAAAAATAAGAAGACCAACAATCCAATTTAAAAGTGGGTGAGGGAAAAAAAAGAGTGGGTGAGGTTAAGAACAGACATTTCACCGAAGATGAGATATGAATGGCCAAAAGCGCATGTAAAGAGCTCAGTATTCTTAGCCATTAGGGAAATGTAAACCACAATGAGTTACTCTATCACACCCATGAGGATGGCCACAATAAATAAGACAGACAGTAAATCTTGTCAAGGATGTGGAGAAACAGGAACCATCACGTGTTGTGGGAATATAAAATGGTATAGCTCCTTTGGAAAAGTTTGGCAGTTTCTCAAAAAGTTAACCAGAAACATATGACCTAGCAATTCCACTCCCAGGTATCTACTCAAGAGCAATGAAGACTCACGTCCCCACGAAACCTTGGCGCATGCGTGTTCATAGCGGCATTTTCTATAAATGCCTGAATGCTCGAGCTTAATGCCTATTAACTGATGAATAGATAAACAGTTCAGCCATACAATGGAAAAGTATTCGGGTATAAAAAGAAACAAAGCACTGACCCCTGTTGTAACATGACATAGCACTCCGTGAAGGAAGCCCCTCACCAAGCCAGACCACGTATCGTATGGCTCCATTTATGTCCAGAAAGGTCACCTTTTTAGAGGTAGGAGGTAGATTCTGTGGCCTGGGGCTGGGAGTTGTACATGTGCAGGAAGTCTTATCAGGGGGATGAAGATGTTCCCAAACTAATTTATGCTGATGATTGCTTCACTCAGTAAAGTTACTAAAATTCACTGAATTCTATGCTTGAAAGATGGATTCTGCGAAATAAAACATGCTTTATTTATTTATTTTTTTAGTGAATCTATTTTTTTATTAAATCATAACTTTACACCTTGATGCACTTATGGGGTTCAGGGTACTGCTTCGATATACAATGTGAAATGCTTACATTGAACTAAGTGGCAAATCTATCACAATCATACTCATTTCTTAACAGTATTTAAATGTACCATTGCATCATGCAATGAGGTGAGGTCCCCCCAAATACCCTCCCTCCTCTCATATTCCTTCTCTCCCCTCTCTCTCCTCTTCCCTTCTACTTTCTTGACTATAGTTATGTTTTGCTATTCATATGAGTGTGTAGGTGATTATATATTGATTTCATAGTAGTATTGAGTACATTGGATACTTTACTAAGAAGAATATGTTCCAGTTCCATCCAGGTAAACATAAAAGATGTGAAGTCACCATCTTTTTTATGGCTGCATAGCATTCCATGGTGTACATATACCACAATTTGTTAATCCATTCATGGGTCGATGGGCACTTGGGCTGTTTCCATGTCTTGGCTATTATGAATTGGGCTGCAATAAACATTCTGGTGCAAATGTCTTTGTTGTAAAATGATTTTTGATCATCTGGGTATATACCTAGTAGAGGAATTGCAGGATCGAACAGTAGGTCTACTTTTAGTTCTTTGAGTGTTCTCCAAACTTCTTTCCAAAAAGGTCATATTAGCTTGCATTCCCACAAGCAGTGTAGAAGTGTTCCCTTCTCTCCACATCCATGCCACCATCTGTAGTTTTGGGATTTTGTGATGTGGGCTAATCTTACTGGAGTTAGATGATACCTCAAAGTGGTTTTGATTTGTATTTCTCTGATGATTAAGGATGATGAGCATTTTTTCATGTGTT
>CAUYTI010059856.1:0-46266 GCA_963575145.1 Galago senegalensis
ACAGGCGCCCGCCACAACGCCTGGCTATTTTTTGGTTGCAGCCATCATTGTTGTTTGGCGGGTCCGGGCTGGGGATTTGAACCCGCCACCTTAGGTGTACGTGGCTGGCGCCTTAGCCGGTTGAGCTATAGGCGCCAAGCCTCTTTTAACCTTTTAATGTGGCTATCTTCTACTTTGAATTTATGTTTGTGGCTTGCATTATATGTCTTTTAGAGAGCATGCAGAATATTTGATGGCATGAACATATTCTCAAGGTACAGTACAGTCTAATAAAACTGGCTACTAACCACCTTGTTCAACTGTCTGCAAAAGAGAATTGAACAACAGAACAAAGACCTATGGATCAGATCTGAGAACCCAGAGATGACACCATCCTCATATTCCCATCTGATCTCTGATAAAGCAGATAAAAACTTACACTGGGGAAAAGAATCCCCATTTAATCAATGGTGCTAGTAAAACTGAGTAGCCACATGTAAAAGACTGAAATAGGATCTGTACCTCTCACCACTTACAAAAATTAATTCATGGTGGATAAAAGACTCAAACCGAAAGTGTGAAGCTGTAAGAATTCCAGAAGAAATTACTGGGAAGACTCTTACAGACATGGGCCTTGGAAAAGAATATATGAAGAAAACCTTAGAAGTACTCACATCAACAACAAAAATAAACAAGTGGGACCTGATCATATTAAAATGTTTCTGCACAGCCAAGGACACAATCAGTAAGTAAACAGACAACCCACAGAATGGGAGAAAATGCTTGCAGGCTGTGCATCCAGTAAAGGGCTAATAACTGCAGTCTACAAAGAACTCAAGGACTCAGCAAGAAAAAACCAAACAATCCCATTAAGAAGTGGACAAAAGACATGAACAGAAACTTCTCAAAGGAAGACAGACGAATGGCCAACAAACACATGAAAAATGATCACCACCTCTAATCATTTGAGAAATGCAAATCGAAACCACAATGAGATATCACTTAACTCCAGTGAGAATGGCATTTATCAAAAAGTCCTAAAATGGCACCTGTGGCTCAAGTGGCTAAGGCTCCAGCCACATACACCTAAGGTGGCGGGTTTAAATCCAGCCAGGGGCCCGCCAAAACAACAATGACAGCTGCAACCAAAAAATAGCCGGGCCTTGTGGCAGGGCGCCTGTGGTCCCAGCTACTTGGGAGGCTGAGGCAGGAGACTCACTTGAGCCCAAGAGTTGGAAGTTGCTGTGAGCTGTGATGCCACGGCACTCTACCCAGGGGGACAGCTTGAGGCTCTGTCTCAAAAAAAAAAAAAAAGTCCTAAAACAACAAGTGCTGGCATGGATGTGGGGAGAAAGGAACTCTCCGACACTGTTGGAGGGGACTGCAGACTAGTACAGCCTCTATTGAAAGTAATATGGAGATATCTAAAAGAAGTAAAAATACATCTACTATTTGATCCAGCAATGCCCACTAGATATTTACCCAGAGGAAAGATGGACACTTTATCATAAAGACATTTGCACTTAAACATTTACAGCAGCAACTCACAACTGCAAAGTTGTGGAAACAGCCAAAATGCCCACCAGCACATGAGCAGATGAATAAAATGTGGTGTTTGTATACCATGGAGGACTACTTAGACATAAAAAATGGTCATCTTGTGTCTTTTGTAATAACCTGCATGGAGCTGGAGTCCATTCTTCTGAAATATCACAAGAATGGAAAAATAAACACCACATCTACTGAATTCTGAATTGGAACTAGTCAATCAACACTTATGGGCACGTGAGGAAGTAAAACTCAATAGGAATCACATAGGTGGGAGACGGCGGGAGGGGTGGAGTCAATTCACACCTAATGGGTACAGCACACACATTCCCAGTGAAGGGCACACTTATAACTTTGACCTGAAATGTACAAACTAAACTATGTAACCAAAATGTATATGCCCCTGTGATTTCTGAAATGAAAAAAAAAAAAAGAATAAAAGGCAAGAAAAAAAAGCAAAGTAACTGCAAAATTAATTTACTGATGTTTTACTTTTGTTTATATTTTTAAATAACTTATATTTTGGTTTAAAGATATAAAAGTTACACACATAAGTTGCTCATAATTTGTATGTTTCAGTTATTAATAAAATGAAATACTGTATCTAATGAGACCCACAAAAGGCTTTTTTTCATTTAAAAGGATCTGTATAGGTCATACTTTTAAGGAAGATTTCCACCCGTGTGTGTTAAAATACACACACACACACACACACAGACGTGCCATTTGACATATTTTCTTCCCTACTGCCAAAGGCTGATTGGAAGAACATTACTTTCAAAGTACATTTTGCCAAAAGAATACAGAGCCAGCATATTTTTAATATATTCTAGTTCACACTCTCATACAACATAGAAGAAAAAGGAAGGAACTTGAAGTGTTTTAAAAAATACCATTTTGTCCTAAAATGCCAATTTTATAACTCTGATCTTTCAAAGTATAACTAAATTTAGATGCTAAGCAATAATGGGGTCATCGCTGTGCACCAGGCCCTCTGCTGGCACTGTGTGGAGTGAGGAATCAGGCACTGTCACTGACCTTGGTCAGGGGACAGGCGGGGATACATCTACCTATGACCCAATAGGGCACATACCATCCTGGGGCCCTGGGGCTCATTTTTTTTTGCGGAGAGTAACAGCATGATTATATCTGATTGTTAGTACAGTAACTCCAACAGCCACAGGGAGGTAGGGGAAAGAGATGCACAGTGACAAGCTGAGAAGTCACGGTGAATTTCCTAATCAGAGGGCAGGGAAATGCAGAGGAAGGGACAATTCTCAGAGGCATCTGAGCATCAGCACCACTTAGAGACTGACCAGGGACATGACTGAGGCTCTTGCCTTCTGGGACTTACAGCATCACCATCAACAGTGACACTGTAGATCAGAGGAAAATTCAGGAGGTGAAGCAGTTGGACGGTTAGGGAGTACTAAGTGGTCAGTTTGGGGCAGGTGGCAGCATTTTTGGAACCTTTTGTCATAGCAATGATAGCAAACATTTTACATGCACTTGTCACTTTCCAGACACCAGGCATGCATCATGTGACTTAGTCCCCACACCAAGGCTACAGGGTAGGTACCGTTATGGTGCCCATTTTGCACATCAGGAACAGGCCGAATAAACTGATCAAGGTTTTCTAGTAAGTGGTGGAACCAGATCTGAACCAAGCAGCACGACCCTGCCATGTCAGACCAGTGAAGAAAAGGGCTGCCGCCTCCACAGTGGACAAGAAAGAGGGAGGATGTAAGGAGGGAGAAGGCCCATGTGGAGGCCAGGAGAGACACCCAGGCCTCTGTGTGGCAAGGGGCAAGGCCCCCTGCTGAGATGAAGGGGGGCAGCGGCCAAGGAGAGGGAGTTCTCAAGGTGAGGGGTGGGTTTGGAAGAACAGGTGAGAGCTGGGGTGTCAGCTGGGTGCCCAATAGCCCTGAAGCCCCACTGCACCTGCTGGGGCTGAGAAGAACAAGAGACACTCAGCCACACGGCTGGCACACCCAAGGTGCAGGAGCCCCAGAAGTCCAGGCACCAGCAGGGCCCTGCCGTATCTGAGCATGACCCAGCTGGGGAAGCTTACAGGGACTCCTGGACTGCTTACAAGGCACGGTTTTCCATGCAGTGTCACCAGCAGGGACACAGACCCCAGAACTAAGAAGACAATTACCTTTAAAGAGAGGGCCAGGCGGTCCCGGATGTAGCTCTCCTCGGTCTTGGCCTTTTCGATCTCCTGCTCGAGTTCCACACGCTGCCGGCCCATCTGCTGCGTGATCTGCTCTCTCTCCCTCCGGAGCTCGCTCTTCAGGGCTGCCATTCGCTCCTTGTACTCTTCATCCAGTTTCCTGTGAGGAGGAGAACCACAGAGTGCCATCAGGCCCCTCGACGTCGCTGTAAGGATCCACCAAACATGGAAACAGGGTCGCAGATAGTCCCTGAGAAACATGGGGTGTGTCCTGCTTTCCCTCAGGGTGGGGCTGCCCCATTCCAGCCAGGCATGGCCAGACAGGCAAGTGTACAGAGTCCTGGGCTCTGTTCTGGTCCCCAGCTGCAGGGGAGCAGAGCCCCAGGCTCTATTCTGGTCCCCACCTGCAGGGGAGCAGAGCCTCAGGCTCTATTCTGGCATGGGACACCCCAGCTGCAGGGGAGCAGAGTCCCAGGCTCTATTCTGGCATGGGACGCCCCCAGCTGCAGGGGAGCAGAGTCCTGGGCTCTGTTCTGGTCCCTAGGTGCAGGTGAGCAGAGTCCCGGGCTCTGTCCTGGCCCTGTGGTGGCTGCAGATGCCGCTGCCGCTGCCCCGGGTCCGGGTGGCGGGTGAGTCCCACCTGAGGTTGTGCTCATTCCGCCGCTCTATGGCCGCATGGTGATCGTCCACCTCTGAGGCCATCAGGGACTTGAGCTTCTCAGCCTTGTCCAGGTCTGACCGCAGCTTCTCTTTTTCTCTGACCACTTGATCAACTCGTTCCCTAGAATCACAAATAAACCAAGTCAATGGGAAACTGTTTCTAAGCAACAAGGAGACCCAAGGAAGCTCCCCTTTGGCTTGTTTCAATACAAAACCAAAACCAGGACGACCCCAACCCTCCCAAAGGTGTTTTACAGTTTACAAAGGCATTCCACAGTTCTCTTCCAAAGCCCACATGCCAACCTCAGTTCTACTTCCTTTTGCTACAACTAAAGAAGGTGGTGCAGTAGTTAAATGATAGAAGATTAGCCACGTTTGAACACAGAATGGAAGAACGTTTCTCCAAGGTGTCTGAGTGACTGGCTGGATAAGGGGCAACGTGAACAGAGCAGGCGAGCCTTCTGCCCACACACTCACAACAAATGCCGGATCTCAGCCTTAAAGCTGGCCAGAGCTGCCTGGTGAATGCCGTTCTTGGTGACCAAAAGTTCATTTTCAAGAGCCAGCGTCAGTTCTGTCAAGTTGATGTTTCCGTCGAGGCTAAAATCCAAGGCCTAGAAATCAGAATAAGGCAGGAGTTCAGGACAAATCACTGACTGGTTCTAGCCTCGGAAATAGAATACACAAACTCAGAGAACCCAAGAGGGTCTGGAAATTGGATGGTTCCATTTATTTAGCGATTACTCAGGAACAATCTCCAATCTAGAATATAACTAAGATCTAAGGAAAGCATAATATGGTTATTTGTACTTAAAAAAAAATACCTGGCACTATAAATAAACACAGTGGCAAAACTCTGATCTTGACCAACCAGAGGACATTTCTGGTGTCAATAATTTGGGGGTTAGAAACATAGAAAGTATTTAGCAAAAGGCACCTGGTTAAAAGAGGGTAAGTTACCACTTATCTCTGAGAGCTTATGAACAGAAGAATCATTAAGGAGAAATCAAATCAAATGGCAGAGTTAAAAAAAAAAACAACTGAAAATTTCCAACCCGTCCCTGGTGTGTTGTTTCTGGCCCAGTTTGGCGCCCCACCTTCAGAATCTCTTGGCTGTTCTCAATGCCCTCCTCCTGCCAGGTGTCGAGTACTCTCTCCACAGACGTGTGACCCATCCCGTCGTCTAGGCAGGAGAAGACCCGGAAGCCGGTGGTTCCCGTCATTGCCAGTGGGGTTGTGGTACGTCGCCCGCTCTCATCGAAAGACTGCAAGGAGGAGGAGGCTTGAGCAAACGCGGCCGCACTTTAGGCCTTTCTAAAAGATGTGGGTTAAGACCAAAGCTGTGAGCCCCAACCACAGTGGATAGGGGACATATTTCTCTAATTTACACTGCTAGGGAGAAACAAACATCACACAGCTCCTTTGATCTCTGTTCCCTACACAGCATATCAAAAACAGCAGTTCCAACAGAGCATTCTTCCACACGGACGAGATGTGTCTCTAGCTAGCTCCAGGGTTTTTTGACCCAGAGCTGAGGCATAATTAGTGGCCCTCCCAATCTGTAATTTATGGTCATTTCTCAAACCCGACCTTTCCTCTGTAATGGGTTAGTCTTTCTTATTCATCTTTTGCTTCTCCTTTTCGCCTTAGTATTTTGCTTCAGACAGCAGATTAATTCATTAGAAATTATTCACATGAGCGCTAACTTTTACTCACAAAGACAGAACTCCCTGCTCACATCCTACCTGCATGGAGAGGTGCCGTTTCAGCTGTCTGTACGGAGTGGACGCTGACGGTGTCAGGGATTTTCCGTTTTTAAACAAACCATGGAAAAAATCTTCTACGCTCATTGTACCATCGGGGTCGAGATTATGGAATACTTCCTCAAGCATCTAGAAAAGAGAAACTACACCTTTTAAATACTTCACTCAAAATGACACAAGACCTGAAGTATATTTCAGCACTGCTGCTGATCCCAGGACTCCAGAAATAGAACTATGTCCCTTTCTTCTCATCCCACTGAATTTATTTCCCTATCCAGGAACGATATGTGTGCGTCCTTCACACAAATCCATTTTCAACATCTTCATAATCTGTGCAAGTTAGCAGTTAACTGTCTTCTCTTTTATTCACACTCCTACGACAATCTTTAATATTGCTACACATTATTCTTACAAATAAAAAAATTGACTGGGTGTAATCCTTCGTCCTATAGGAGGACAAAGCAAGAGGGCCACTTGAAGCTTGGAGTTTACGATCAGCAGCACAGTGAAACCCCAGCTCTACAAAAAGTAAAAGACTCAGCTGGGCATGGTGGCTCACGCTTGTAGTCCCAGCTACTCGGGAGGCTGAGGCAGGAGGATCGCTTGAGCCCAGGAGTTCTAGGTTGCAGTGAGCTATGAGGACACCCCTGTACTCTAGGAGGGAGACCCTAACTTGAAAAAAAAATCACTGAAAAAATATATAGCTTCCTAGTATCATGACAATAGAAATTAGGACATTCATTAGCCTTCATACTGTGGTGACTCTAGGGCAGCGGTTCTCAACCTGTGGGTTGTGACCCCCTTTTAACAATGAAAATACATTGCGGCGTTAGAAAGGTTGAGAACCACTGCTCTTGGAGCTATTTTGCTTAATTGGATTTCTGAAATTGGTGTGCTACTGAGTGACAGAGCTGAATCTGGTTTGGGGCAGACTGCAATGATCTAAGAGTTTGGGTCTGAAGCCCATCACTTGGGGCTTAGAACCTTACTTAGAATAACACGGCGTGTATTCTGTTTTGCTTTAATGATTTAGCACAGGAGAAACCAAAAGTGGGTGAGAAGGACTTTGTGTGTACTAGAGCCTGAAGACGAGGAGGTCTGGACGGGCTATTCTGCACCCTCTGACAGTAATCAAGGTCCCCTGCATGTATGGGGGGGGTGGGCTCTCCCGGGAAGCGGGTTGTTCCCTGACTCTGCAGAGGAATGGGAAGGGTAAAAAGCACAACGTCACTCACCAAACACTCACAGGCAGTGGGATTCCTCTTTATTTGGGGGGATAGAATTTTTCTACAGAAACATGCCTCCAAGGTACAAAACACAGATCACTTGGATATCTGGTTAAAATGCTGATTCTGGTGGTGGGGCCTGAGATCCTGCAATTCTAACAAGTAGCTGGTGGTGCCCGTGAGTAGCAAGGAGAAAGAGTAAGCGAAAGATTCACACTTGGCCTCAGAGCTCGCACTGCACCCGTCCTCACAGAGGCCTCAACTCTTCAGCACATTCCTAAGTGCTTCGTGTTAGGACCCTTGCTAGGACCTGTGTCCTAATAAGTGTTGATTCTATTCTTCATGTAAGCGCCTGAGGCGTTTCTATCCCTGTTTATACTACCTTCTCTGGAAAGGACTCTGAAACAGGAAAACCACTGCAAAGAGGAGAAATCTTTGGAAGAAGCAATAGTTCCTCACAGAGAATTTAGTGGTCAAGTCAACGGAAAGGTATCTGGGCAAGATTCTGAGGTTGCCAAGGTCCCTTTGCTCTTATGTCTAGTTCTTACCAACCAGAGGAACACTCACTCTCTCCGGGGACAAGGCTTTTGGGACCAGGAGTGACAGTAAAATCCAGGGGTGCTGGCTGAAGTTAACAAGGTGATGTCTTGGCTTGGACCTTAGATCCACATGGCTTGACTTTGTGATCAGGGGCAAATCAGTGCACAGCTGCCAGGCCATCTAAATACCATCACTGGCTCATCCAAGGTGGTGGAGCAGGTGGGTCCTGCCGGATATCTTGGATGGGGGGTGGGCAAGTGGTAAAGAAAAGGGTGTGGTTGGGCAGGGTGAGGCACAAAAGAACGCAGGTTAAATGGGCACCTCCACTCTGCGCAGGAGCTGCCTGTGGGACGGGGGTGGGGGGGGACACTCCCATTCCCCACGACACGGGTCAGTTCCTTGGGTGGTTGGTTTCCTGACAAGTAGAGTGGAAAATAATGCGCTAGAATGGGGGTCACAAACTCAAATCCCTGGCGAGGCTGGAAGGGGACGTAAATGAATGAGGGAGACAGTTGAGTGAATGCCGGCAAACGGAGCACAGGGCTGACCGCCCTCTCCCACAGAGCAGGAGCATCTCACTGCCCATAAAACGGAGCCAAATCTTGCATTTTTAGAAAAATCTCCTGATTTTAAGAAGTATAGCAATAAGTTCAATTTTTAGATTAGGCAAGACAAATGAAATAGGCCTTGGCCAGATTTGGCATCAAGGGGCCAGTGTGCCACCTGGCCTGCTGTCATTTTTGCTTCTGGAAAGCAGAGGAGGGCGGCATCTGTGGCTCAAAGGAGTAGGACGTTGGTCCCATATACTAGAGGT
Organism: Galago senegalensis; assembly: GCA_963575145.1. Classification (NCBI taxonomy): domain Eukaryota; kingdom Metazoa; phylum Chordata; class Mammalia; order Primates; family Galagidae; genus Galago; species Galago senegalensis. The sequence goes on from CAUYTI010059856.1 coordinate 8,704, forward strand.
GGCAGGTTCAAACCCAACCCTGGCCAAAAACTGAAAAAAAAAAAAAAAGAAAAGAAAGCAGAGGAGCAGTTATAGGCAAAAGATCGTGAATCTACTTTCCCTTCATGAAAACACTGAGCAGCTCTGATCTCACTTTCTTTCTCTCTAAAGTGAGGGGGTGACTACATCTAAAACGGCTTTTGAAGGGTAGAGGGAGAGAGGAGGGGTGAATGGGTGGAGGGAGGGGGATTGGAGGGTTCACTTCTGAGGCTATGTTAACCAATTTGATGGAAGTGTTTCGGATTGTGTGTGAAAACCCCACATTGTACCCTAGAAGTGCATCCATGTACATAGTTAACATTCAATTAAAAAAATTAAATTAAATTGCTTTTGGTTGTAAAACTTTAGGATTCCAAGTTGTGTGTTAAGGAGATCCTGGGGGGTTTAGAGCTGATGACTGTACACACTACAGTACTTCAGGATTTTTCTTTAGGAGGACAAACAGTAATTAGAGGCTGTATTCTTAAGCAGTCCTTTATTCATCCTCAGGCCAAAGAAAAATAACTAACGCATTACTTCTTCTCCTGGGTTTTAGAGACTGCACCATGGAAGAACCTTTGCTCCCCACAGAGGGCTACAGTTTGACAGCTGGTTCCAAGAACTGGTCGTAGATAAATAATCCAAGTTTGTGCAATATGTCTTGGCAAACACAACCCAAGGTTCTGCATATTGCACTAGTTTATAATATAGGAGGATAGATTTAATTTTGTGACTCACAGCCACCAGTAAATAACTCCTGAACCATTAAAAAGGTAGTGGAGGGGTGTGTGATGGTCACATATGCAGGAGAGAAAGCGGGGGATCCTTTCTGTAAGCCGGGTTACTTGGATGCTTCACATGATACGACTCTTTTTTCTCCTGAGCAAGCAGACAGCATAGTTTCAAATATCATTCTACCAAAGATTCCCAAAGCTATAGCTGTAGCCCTAGCCCTAACCTCTCTCCAGTCCTCCTCTTTAGCTCTTTGGAAGATGTATCTTAGAATCATTTATATGCTAACAATTCATAGCTATTCGGGTACCCAGTGCTGCCAGATCCCCTCTTCATGTTTCAGAAAACATGAAGTTCAGAGTTCTACCAAACAAGAGTCTTTGGGGGGGGCTCCTTCAAAACTACCACCCAGTACATTTCTGTTTCCTCATGACCAGGAGGTTGTCCTGGCTCCTGGCTGATCTATCTAAATCAAAGCTCTTTTCATGCCAGGATGTAAAAGCAGCTCAGTAAATAAGCTTCTCCTATACCTTGCTCAATCTGTTTATGACCCAGAGATGATCTTCTTTGCAGAAACCTGAATTTATAAGCTTGGTCTTCAAAATATTTGCCCAACTCAAATCTACGGAATTCTTCCATACCTTTCCCATGTTTTACTGTGTCAGTGTCACTGCTACAAATAGATCTGACATCACAGCTACCCCGAGCTGGAGTCTGATACTTCCACACGGGGTAATGTGCTTCAGCTACCGAGGGTCACAGGATGGGTAAGTGTCACTCACTGCCTGGGTTTCATTTGCACAGCACAGCAAGAACTCTTCAATGACAGAATCTCCACAAATAACGCAGGGGGATGAACTCTGACAAGATGCAGGAGGCCGTGATGTGGTTGTTCCTAGTCTGCGGCCAGGGAGGCATTTACCGGCATTTTTATTGCTGAATAACATACACCGTGAGGCTTACCTCTCCGTCCACATTCTGCAGACCATACTGCTCGCAGATGGAAACCAGCTTCTTTCGGTTCAGGTGACCATCGCGGGTGATCCCCAAATCTTCACAAACTTCTTGTAGTTTCTCTTCTATCCAGTCTTGGGGAGGGGAAGGGCCACTCTGCGAGGCATTCAAATCATCTGGGTTCCAAAATCTTAACTGGCCTGAGATCAAAGCACATACTCTGTTGTTTCCAAAGGATTTGCAAAGAGCGGGCCTATTCTGAAGCAAGCATGTGCTTTTTTGAAAATAAATATCGTAAGAAAAAGACAATAAATGTTGATTCTATTTTAATTTGGTCCAGAATCTCTAATGAAATGGAACCATTGGTCTTAGGCTATAACTCGAGCTATAAGGCATCCTATTGCTTCTCTGGTAGTTACACCTATGTCAGAAGCATTATCTCCTGGGCAATACTGCAGAATGCCAGGCATTTTTTTTTTTTATCTTAACTGAGAACATTATGTTCTTAGCTTGTAGCTGATCATAAGACAAGGCTGGTTGACAGCCATTCCAAAGTGCTCTATAAACTCAGCCTCAACTGCAGCTACCAGACTGAATTATCTCCATTTTCCTTCTTGTCTAAGTACCAGAGCATCTTTTACTGAGCAGGAAATGATTTCATGATAAAACTCTCAAGTTTAGCCTGTTCCCAAAGCTTTACATATGAATATTCTGATATACAGAAACCAAATAGTATGACTTAAAAGATTATATGGTTGCAAACTGCAGCTCCTAATTATATGTTAAAGATAAATTCTGTTTGAAGACTTAAGGCTCAAACAACTTATTCAAAACTGCTTATTTATCTTCTATTAAAACTCCCCATGTCTAAATGTTCTACTTACAGATTAGAGGTTCTGGAAAGTCATAACTTAAACCTGAAATAATTACTGGCACAATTTTGTGTGCCTGGAAGAACCTTGGAGGATTGAAAGGAGCACTTAGTGCTGCTCCTACTATTTGTGGACAGGAATTAAGCCCATTACTGTGGTGCCTTTCAAGGTTGGAGACCTAAGAGCCAGTTGTAATTACTCTTAAGCACTGTTAATCCACAGCAGGATGTGAGGTGGGCTGAGGTTCTAGCAGCTGATCCACAGCGCCATCTGGTGGCCAGAAGAGCCACATGTCCTGAGGCTTCTTAAACATTGAAACTCGGCAAGGGATGTATTTTAATAGGCCACTATTTAGGACTGTTTGTGAATAAATTTGAAAGGATGGGAGAGTCATTGGCCTGTAAGTGGAATTAAGCATCTTCACTGTCATTTCCTGCATGATGTTCAATTCTGGAGCTATCAACTGGGAATGAACTGTTCTGTGGCCACTGTTCTTCATGGTAACTCCTAGCTGGCCTCTAAATCAGAAACATAGAAAGGTGGGCTTTCCCTTGCTGGCAGTCCTGAGAACTCAGCTCTTACCTTCTGCTTCATACTCCTCACTGTGTTGCGTCTTCCAGTGCTAGGGAAGGCAAGAGAAGGTTAGTGTATTAGGACTTACTCGTGATCCCAGCTTTTCCTAGACCAGATCACTCTCGGGCTCTGAAATCACCATTTGAGAGAGTCACAAAGATTTCAGGACCCTCCAGGGTTTTGTCCAAGTGGTTTCTCTTCTGTTGACTGATTAAGAGGAGATGCCTAAGAAACTCCACACAGCCTTTGGCAGTACTTCACCGAGGATCTGCCTTTCTCATTTGCAAAGTCACATATTCAACACCAAAACCTATCACAACCAATCAAACCAAGCCAGAACAAATACACTATCCACCGACAAGGATGTGTATGCACGCACTTATAAATATGTTCTTCAATAAACATGTACCGAGTGCTCTGTGCTAGGTACTGTTCATGTTTCCAGACTCAGGAAGTTTCCGTGCTAATGATGTCATGGCAGCCTGACCATCAGGCAGCACCACAGGGCGTGTGTTAGTGCTATGAGGAGAGAGTTCAGGATGGTGTCCAGGGACCCAGATGGGATACTTCAGACTTGGCAGGTCAGGGTAGACGACTTTCCTGGAAGAACAGTATCTGACCTGAAAACTAAAGGATAAGCTGCAGAGAGCTGAGTGAACGGAGGAAGCAGTAATAATTTGCTGATGTGAGGAGGCAAGAACGAGCCCGGTGTATTCGTGGCACAGTTAGGAGAGAGATGCAACCCACAACAAGTGGGCTAGAAGGCACGCGCTCCATATACACATTGCCAGTAAAGATACTAAAAGGAGCAAGAATTATCTGAAGCGGACCATTTTGCCCCCTTATCACACTACATCACTACTGGGTATTCTTCAAGGTAACAACATACACTGTGGGCAGAAGTGCCCAGCCAGGGGTACCAGCCAGGACTAAAATCTAGCCCTTGTCCCACTGGCCAAGCATGCCACATGTCAGCTTCTGCCCGCTGCAACAAGAAGGCCCGCAGGGCCCTGGCCTCCCCAGAAAATGGCTTCAGCCTCCCCGGTGAGCTGCCTAGTCACCACTATCAGGAGGTGGTACCGCCATTGAAAGAAACCCAACTGAGAAAAAGTGAATCCCCTTTCAAAACAGGGCTGCTGTCTTAGCAAAGATCTCTCTTTATGAATAAACCTGCCCATTCTCTGAGATGCCTGAATGGAACAAGACTAGTTAATATCTTAGAATCCTCAAATAAACTCCCCAGGAGAATCAGCATAATTCACTGCTGTCTCCAGAGCCCGGATTCCTCACGGCAGATGGTGAGCCACCTAAACCCAGATTCAATGTTGTCTTTCAGCACTTTGTTCAAGTTGCTCTGAGGCAACCTAAGCCCATCTACGCATTCTCCACACTCACTCGTGCCAGTTCTCACCTCTTCAATGAGGAACAACCATCTACCATATTTTCACAACTCTACATTTTACTTAGAAAGAAATTGAGGATAGCACCCAGTCAGAGAGTTCACCTAATTTGACCACACTAAGCTGAAACTCCAAACCAACAATGCTGAAGCAGATTATTCTTGCCATACAGAAGGCACAAAAAGGCCACAAATCAGAGCAGGCAAGGCAGATTACAACTAAAAGTCACTAATAAACATGGTGTCAATGAAAACTGAATTAGGGCACAGTGTGATGTTCGCTTATTTGTGTGTGATAACTTCAGCAGCTCCCTCAGCCCACATTTCTACATAAAGACACATCTTGAAACTGGGAGGGCGACGTCTGAGGCATGGTGGGGAAGGAACTGGTGGAGCACAGTCCTCCACAAACGTTATTACACTTCTGGTCAGAATTCCACAGGTTTTATATAAGAGAATTTAAATCAATAAAGCCCCACTAATAAAAGCATCCTGTCTGTCTGCCTTGCACGTTTATTTCTCTACCAGATCAGATGATTTAAATGCTCATGTTACTCTGGCATCCGAAGTTGTGAAAATTCATTACTCAGCGTATACATTGGGACTATCATAGAATTAAATCTATTCAGTCTACCTATAACAAATAAAACAGGGTTTAACAATTTAAGAACCATTAGTCAAAATGAAATCTACCAAATCACAAGCAAGGGATGATTTTTAAAAGCAGAAAATGAGGGAGAAACAGCATGAGAACATGTTACCCCTGGACCCAAACCATGAGGAGAGCCCAGCTGGGAACACAGTCGTAAAGCTGTAGCACCAATCCAGATCTTGGAAAAATCCTTGCTACTTCCTAAAGCAACAATGTGTCCACATTGTTACTTAAAAGTTTCTTCCATCTGCTCTTTTACTTGTCAATTCACTTTAAAACAGTGAGCAACAGAGAACCTTCTTCACTGAGAACCAGCCTCTGTGTATGTGGCCAGCACTTGAACCACTGAGCTATGGGTGCTGAGCCTAAGTTAGGATTTAAAATAGGCTTTTTATATGCTACTGGTGGCAATGTAAATGATTATTACTCTTTTTAGTAAAGAAAATGGCTTTATGTATTATAAAAAATGTTCATACTCTCTAGCCCAATTTCATTTGATAACAGAATGTAATAAAATCAACAACAAAAACCCCCATATATGTATAAACATGTGTATTGTAGTACTTTTGTAACAAAGTATTGAAAACAATTTAAATATTCAACAATGAGGTGTAAAGTGTAATGAATGATATATCATAATGTAGCCATTAACAGTATTATTAAAAAAACACTTAGGGACAGGGAAAAACATCTTATAAAATGTTTGATGAGAAACCCTAACAAAATGCTGTCTGGACAGTGAGTTACAATTAGACATGGGCTGGAAAGAATGCAGATGATAAAAATAGATACACTTTGGTTGGTGGACCAGGGACAATTGTATTTCCTTCACTGTTATAAATGTCATTTATAGAACACAAATAGGCATGATTTCCACTATTTCCTTTGCCTACCTGCCCTCACATTTTCACTAAATTAATTTCCAATGACAGGTGGGGACTCAAGGAAGAAGCTCTCGCCCTTTGGTAAGGACCCCTCTTCAAGGTCAGCAGTGTCCCCTGCACAGGGACAGCTCAGGAACCCTGGGGCCGTGCAGGTGAGGGAATGTTCCCGAGGCCAATGCCTCCTGAGTGTGGAGACCAGAGACCCGCATCTGAGACCTGCCTTCTAGAGACAGCCCACCCGGACCCTGCAGCATCAGGTGTAACCCCCAGGCAGCACCTCACTGTCAGTGATTGCACACAAATCTTTAGGCAAATCGAGGTGGCAGGGACAAGGGTAACTTAAAAATGTTTAAAATGTTCTGGGGTAAGGTGTCCCAGGCGTTCCTCCCATGACCCTTCGTAAGCAATGCAGACCCGGCTAGGACCATCCTGCTATAGGACAAGCAGATTGATGCTCACAGCTGGCTGCATTTTCAGTCCAAGTATCTCTCAATCTGAGGCTGCCATGCTTCCCCCAAGTCCCCACCAAGGGTCTGTCCCTTTAATAAGGTGGGAAGGCTTGGCACCTGTGGCTCAAGCGGCTAAGGTGCCAGCCACATACACCTGAGTTGGCGGGTTCGAATCCAGCCTGGGCCCGCCAAACAACAATGACAGCTGCAACCAAAAAATAGCCGGGCGTTGTGGCGGGTGCCTGTGGTCCCAGGTACTTGGGAGGCGGAGGCAGGAGACTCACTTGAGCCCAGGAGTTGGAGGTTGCTGTGAGCTGTGATGCCATAGCACTCAACCCAGATAGCTTGAGGCTCTGTCTCAAAAAAAAAGAAGGTGGGAAGCACAAACTGCAGCAGGGGTAGGTGGGTGGAGGGAGATTCAATTCATTCACAGCTCATAGCTCCAACTCAAAGGGTGGGAGCAGGAGGGGAAGGCAGGTTAGAAGGCTGGGGGATGAGATCACTCAGCCACTGGAACGCCAGATGTGAAAGGAGGCATCACTCTAGAAGAGGGTTCTGTCACTGCTGAGGGTACACCCAGCACAGTGAAAGTGGGCAGGAGGCCTCCGGAGCAATGGAGGGACAGAATTACAGAAATCTTTGGAAAAGTGGGGGATGAAGGGAGAGACCGTTGCAGGGATGTGCTTGCAATGCTAAATTCATGAGGAAGGACTTTTAATTCCTTCCCTTGACATGTATGTGCCTCTTACAGGAGAAAGAATGGCTATGAAGATGTATAAAAATAGTCCCGGGGAACTTCCGCTGCCCCTGCTCTGGAGCCAGGCAGAGGACAAGCACAGGGTCTGGCAGAGGCGGGCCTCACTTTCCCAGCTGACGTGGGGTGGCACCCTACCCCCCGGATGGGACGTGGAGGCACACACTCGGCACTCAGGAAACCTTAGCCGTTACTATTCCAGCCAGAACAATGACGCAGTTCAGGATCTGGACTCCACACCTAGGGTTCGTGAATTCAAGTTCCCTCCAACACTTACTGGCTGTGTGACTCTGGGCCAGTTACGTAACTTCTGGGTGCCTCAGTTTCCTCTTGGAGATGTGAATAACAGTGCCTGACTTTGAGGGTAGGATTCAGATTTGGAAAGCACTTAGCACAGTGCCTGCTAAGGACCAGACATCTGGGAAGTAACTAAATATTGCAATCACTACTCTTACTACTCAGATGCACAAAACTAGGACAAGGGCAGGAGGAAGAAGCAGCAGACAGGCCAGGGTCAGCTTTAAGAACAAACCCAGAAGAGCATTTATTTATTTAGTTAGTTTTGAGATAGAGTCTCACTCTGCTGCCCTGAGTACAGTGCTGTGGCATCATAGTTCATAGCAGTCAAACTCTTGGGCTTGAGTGATCCCACTGCCTTAGCCTCTGGAGTAGCTGAGATTACAAGTGCCGGCCACCACACCAAGCTAGTTTTTCTATTTTTAGAAGAGACAGGGTCTCACTCTTGCTCAGGCTGCTCCTGCTCAAGGTGATCCACCTGCCTAGAGTGCTGGGATTATAGGCATGAGCCATGGCTTCCAGACAAGGTCTTCTTTAAAAACTATAGCTTTGACAGGGTAATTACCTTGGTTTACTCACTTTGCAATGCACACCAACTGTACATCATATGCAACTTTTACTTGTGAATCACACCCTCATAACACTGGGGAAAAGTGAACAATGACTATTGGTGATTACGATAAAGCAGTCAACTTTAGATTCAACACAGAATCAGGGCTTCCCCTGAGTCCCTTCCCCTGGACTCACTGTCCCCAAAGCAGTCACAGCTGGTAGGGGCTTCCCAGTGTCTCCTCATTATCCTGCCAAGTGTACTGGCCAACAGCCCCATGGACACAGGGGGCCAGGTCAGAGGTTGGCTGCTACAGAGGGCAGTCCTCGCCCGCCTCAGGGCAGACAAAAGGAGGTCATGCATCTCAATGTCATCGGGCCATTGTGGCCGGCTCTTGGGTTGTCCTACAGCTGGACGAGGGTGCCCAGTACACATCAGCTGCACAGGCGACACCAATTTCAGGAATGCTTTCTTTGGGAAAACACCTGCTCTGCTGGACTGCAGAGCAGATGGCCTGAGCCTCTCGGATCCCGGTTTCCAGCCCGAGGCCGAGCCGGCATCTGCAGCTGCAGGCCTGGCGTGGCCCTGCCCACAATGACCCGACTGCCGCTCACACCTGCCATCTGCTCCAGTGCAGACCTCTGTGCCCCGCAGAATGTACGGTTAATTAAAACGATTATGGGGCACACATGGGGCTATTCTTTCCCAGCAGAGGTTGCTGAGCTGATCTCAGCAGCCCCGGAGCCTGAAGCAGAGTTTTTTTCTTTTTTGAAAAAAGAAAGCCTTGCAAACCAAGAGAGAGGAGGACGGAAATGTGCTAGAACAACAGAGCTCCCCAAACAAACTGAGCTACAGCACGCACTAAAGAGAGCACCCCAACTTAGCTAAGCACAGGAAGTCTCTAAAGAAAGACAGAAATCGGTGTGAGGAGAATGCTTCGGACAAAACTCTAAGCTTTTAAGAACACATCACCCATGTGTATACTGCGCTCATGGTCCTAAATATTTATAAAGCCCGCGCTCCAAGCAGGGAATCAGAAGCTAAGTGTGCCTGGCAGGGCTGGCTATTGTTTCCACAGGGACACACTTCCTGGGACTGGGGCTCATTTTCCGCTGTGCCGCCCTTGAAGACAAAGGCAACGGGAAGCCACACAGCCCAGCTCCCAGGCTCTGTTCTGAACTCAGGGACAAGCCGCTCAGCCCAGAGCTGTTCAACTAGAATGCAAATTAGGGCCTCTATCTTTAATATATGATTCTAATTTTTTAAATTTCAAGTTAATATGAGGGTACAAATTTGTAGGTTACATTGTTCTCACTTCCAGGGTAAAGTTCAAGCTGTAGAAGAGCCGCTCACCCAGGGGGCATGGTGAACACACCTTCACCAGGTGCACCTTTGGGGGGATCCCGCCAATTGCCTCCCCCCCACCCCCGTCTTCTCTCCCTCGCCCCACGCCCCCTTGCTAGACTATACTTGTGTTTTATTGTTCATGTGGGACTGTAATTGTTTATATATTGCTTTCATATTAGTATTGAACATGCTGGATACTTTTTTCCCATTCTTCTTACTAAGAAAAATGTGTTTCAACTCCGTCCAGGTAAACATAAAAGACATAAAGTCATTGTTTTTATGGCTGAATAGTATTCCATGGTATACATATACAACAATTTATTGATTCATTCATGGGTTGATGGGTTTGGGCTGCTTCCATGACTTGGCAATTATGAATGGAACTGCAATAAACATTCTGGTAGAAATGTCTTTGTGGTAAAATGATTTTTGTCCTTCTGGGTAGATACCTAGCAACGGAATTGCAGGATCAAATGGAAGGTCAATTATTACTTCTTTGAGAATTCACCATACTTCTTTCCATAAAGGCTGTATGGTTTGCAATCCCTCCAACAGTGTGGAAGTGTTCCCTTCCCTCCACATCTACATCAGCATCTGCCATTTTGGGACTTTGTGATGTGGGCTCATCTTACTGGAGTTAAGTGATATCTCAAAATGGTTTTGATTTGCATTTCTCTGATGACTAGGGACAATGAGCATTTTTTTATGTGTTTGTTGGTCATTCACCTGTCATCTTCAGAGAAGTTTCTGTTCAAGTCTCTTGCCCACATAGAAATGGTTTCCTCTTTTCTTGTTGATTGAATTCTCTGTAGATTCCAGTTATCAGGACTTTGTCAGGTTCATAACATGCAAAACTCACCTCCCATTCTGAGGCTGTCTGTGTCCTTTGTTCGTGGTACCCTTAGCTGTGCAGAAGCTTTTTAGCTTGACCAAATCCCAGGTATTTATTTTTGGTGTTGCTGCAATTGCCAGGGGGGCTCTTCCTCATAAAATCTTTTTCCAGGCCAATATTTTCAAATGTTTTCCTCACATGCTCCTTTAGAATTTTTATTGTTTCAAGTCTTAAATTTTAGTCTTTTACCCACCAATCTTTGAGTGGTGGTAGCCTTCCAACAGTGAGGGGCAGATTATCAGGTCTGTCTGTGGAGTCCCCTCTTCCAGATATCCCCGGTTGCAATGGGGCTGCAGGGATTCCAGGGAAATGCTGTGTAATTCCTTAGGATTGGGTAGAAGGCAGGATGACATCAAGACAGAGCCAGGTTGCGGGGCCTCAGAATCTCTGGCTGTAGCCCTGAAAGGGACCTTTGTGAAGCTGTAGGGCAGGGTCCTCAAACTTTTTAAACAAGGGCCCAGTTCACTGTCCCTCAGACTGTTTGAGGGCCGGACTATGGGCCCCGGGACGAGTTGGCTGCTAAGCAGGACAGGCAGCAGTGGCAAAAACACTGAGCGGGCCAGATATATATCCTCGGCGGGTCACATGTTTGAGGACGCCTGCTGAGGGGAAAAGCCATAATCACCAGCCCCAGCTTACTGGAGAAGAGATGGTTAGCGCCAGTTCCTGGGGCCTCCCAAGCAATCTCACCCTGCCAGATTTAATTGCCAAATAGGTTAGTACAGTGTTTCCTAAGGATCCCCGATATGATTATCTCTCAGCAATTATTCAGGGGCAACCTATCATTTCAACTAAAAAAAGTATAATTAATATATTAAAAAAAAAGCTGAACATACTCATGGGGAGGAACCAGCAGAAGAACTCCAGCAGTATGAACAATCAGAGCAGATCAACTCCCCCAAGGGATTATAAAGCAGATATAACCAAAAATACCATCCAGAGAGAAACTGCTGAAATGTCAGAAACAATTCAGGATATGGATGGCAAGTAAGATAATTTGAATGGAGGAAAATATGGAAATAGAAATCCAAAAACATTGAAAAGTTGTGTCAAGAAATTAATGAATTCAAAGACAAAGTCACCAAGGAAATGGAAATAATGAGGACAGATAAGGAAATGAAAAAGGCACTTGAGGAGCTTCGAAACACAGTAGAGACCCTCAGTAATAGAGCTGAACAGGGAGAAGGAACCTCAGAAATTAAAGACAAGACTTGTGAACTATTCCAAGCATTCAAAGAGGCAGAAAAAAGAGAGCAAGAACAGAACATTCCCTGAGAGAGTTACGGGATCATTCCAAAAGATCAAATATCCAAATTACAGGGATTCCTGAAGGAGAAGAGGATGGTCCTGAAGGCACAGAGGCTCTACTCCAAGACACTATGGTGGAGAATTTCTCAAGCTTTACAAGAGATACAGAAATTCAGATAGGAGGTAGTTTAAGAATCCCAGCATGAGTGAATCCAAACAAAGCAGCTCCTGGACACACTGTAATGAACTTTGCTGAAGTTAACAGGAAGGACAAAATCCTGCAAGCAGCCAGGTGTAAGAGAAGTCTTACCTACAAAGGGCTGGATGACTACAGATTTTTGGAAAATGTTTTCAGCCAAAACTTTTTAAGTCAGAAGAGGATGGTTATCCCCAGGATCCTGTAGAATTCTAAACAGAATTTCATGTGTGATGGAGAAATCTAATATATGATTTTTATTTTTTTTTGAGACAGAGTCTCACTTTCTTGTTCCCGGTAGAGTGCCATGGCATTATAGCTCACAGCAACCTTAAATTCTTGGGCTCAAGTGATCCACTTGCCTCAGTCTCCCCAGTAGTTGGGACTGCAGGAGCTTGCTACAACCTCTGACTATTTTTTATTTTGGATATGGGGTCTCGCTGGTCTCGAACTTGTGAGTTCAAGTGAGTTCCACCTGCCTTGGCCTCCCAGAGTGCTGGGATTACAGGTGTGAGCTACTGTGCCTGGCCCCTCATACACGATTTTTAAATGCATAAACATTGAAATAAGTCCCACTACATTGCCAGGAAGCCTTCAGTACTATGGGGGAGAGGGAAGCTCAACTAAGAGTTTGATCCTTAAGTCTCTTCTCCTACTGAGGCTGGAAACTGGTTTTGGTTCCCTGGATTTTAAAGTCTTTAAAGGGATTTTTTTTTTTTAATAGCTTTCCTATTCCTCAGAGATACACAATGGGCACTGAATGTTACTTTTCTATGTGGGAAATATTTAATAATATATACTCTGAAAATGTTACTATCACCATTACAATTGACTCGTTAATTTTTGGTTTTTTATCTGTTTTTGTTTCTAGTTAGAAAATAAATATTAGAAATTATTGATCTGGGAGGTAGTAGGGTGGGGGCTGGACTCCAAAGGAAGCCCTCTGGGATTAAGTCAGGAAGACTTCACAGGTCACCCAGGCCAGAAAGGAGGTGTTAGGGCAAAAGGCATCTTGTCAGCTACAGTTTTTTTTTTTTTGAGACAGAGCCTCAAGCGGTTGCCCCGGGTAGAGTGCGGTGGCATCACAGCTCACAGCAACCTCCAACTCCTGGACTTAAGTGATTCTCTTGCCTCATCTTAAGTGATCCTCTTGCAAGTAGCTGGGACTACAGGCACCCGCCACAATGCCCAGCTGTTTTTGGGTTGTACTTGTCATTGTTGTTTGGCAGCCCCTGGGCTGAATTCGAACCCAGCAGCTTTGATGTATATGGCTGGCGCCTTAGCCAGTTGAGCTACAGGCGCCGAGCCATCTTGCCAGCTACAAAGGGCTCCTCTATACCACTTTCAAGTGACTTACAATTGCATCTAAATGAGCGTTTCATCTCTGGGAATAGCCACATAATTAAGAACTACAAAAGGGAACACTGGAATTCCATTAATAAAAAAAATCTATCCTGATGACATCGTATTTGATAAGAACAGCTGGCATCAGTGATGAAACAGCTTGCTTTGTCAAGGACAGAGTCAAAAAAAATGTAACAAAGGAGCAGTGAGAAAATTGCTACGTTTCAACTACAAAAGATCTGAGCAGAACTTTCTTTCAGTTATTAAGAAGTTTACTCCAGAATGAACTATTGACTGTATACAAGGCAGCTGAATAATTCATGAAGCTTCACTGCAAAGTTATGCATATATGGAAATGAGGGAAAAGATAAGTCCGTTTCACACGTCTCAAAGAAGTTTGCTTTTATGGAGGGTAGTAAAATCAGTTTCTTTCTTTCTTTCTTTTTTTTTTTTTTTTAAAGCTTTTAAAAAACCTCATCCTCTCTGCCCACGGTCCCAACTGGATTTGCGTGTAATGCAGCCACCAGCTTTCCTGTCCTCTCCGCTTCTCACATAAACTGCACCGTGTAAGTCAGTAGTTTTGGTTTACACTACTATAGTCCACAGTTGAAGAAATAATTGTTTAAAGCCCCTGGCTGTTGATAAGAATCTTATTAGACCCGACTAATTCCCTGAGGAGGAGAACAGTGAACAAGGTCTGCCCTGTTTCAACCAGGGCAGAAAGCTAAGCGGCTCTGCCCCAATTGTACTGTGTGACCTTTCCTCCCGGGTCCGAGGAATAGAGAGTGGAACTGAGAATTAGTTTAGCTTTGTTTTTTTCCTCTTCCACCCACCCTCAGAAGAAACATGAGCATAAAATTCAAGGTCAGCTCAGTAGCTCCTCAGACAACAGGAGGGAGAGTTTGCTCATCTAAAATCTCACCGTGTTTTCTCAACGAAGCAAAAAGGGGGACCACAGAAACTTTCTCACAAATCACACCTCGGGCAGGAATCAAGAAAGTGCCCTTTGTTAGTCTGGGTGAATCCAGAACAGGACGTCCAGTTGAACTGACTTGGGTGAAAATAATCCCGTGAAAAATCACTACTTTCTTATCATACCACTGAGACTCACAGGGCGTCCGTCTGCCAGGTAAACACGCTCAATTGCAAGTTGCACACACACTGCAGCCCCATGGTGGGATCCACCTGTCACTTGTGAATTAAAACATTCTGCTTCTGGGTTTCCAAACCAAATGCTGAAACATGCATTTCAGTGCTGACAGTTTAGCAAGATCACAGCAGTCTTTCCCCACTGACCTTGTAAACTAAACTTGGTAGAGACATGCTCAACAGCTAGGTTAGATATCGTCCGTTCCAGCAGAAGAGAATCAAACTGTCTGACAAAAGCATGGGGCAGGAGAATGGGACAGAGACTATTAAAATGTTTATATTTTATGTTGCAGTTTTAAGATGTATAACCTGAAATAAAAGTCAGATGTGAGTGGGAACACTTTGTAGCAAGGTTCACCTTCACGCATTGTATTCATTCAGGGACGATGAGGGTGGCAGAATCTTTGCCCCCTCACGTTCACAGCACGGGGGTCTTCACCCTCGGCACCAGGTCACAGTGATGCCCCGTGAGTGGTCACCGGCGTCCAGTCACCTGTGGGTAATGAAGCCTGACGCTCCGCACGGCACTCACATTAAATACAAACTGCTTCTAAGCAATCTCTATAAAAGTTTCACCCTTTCTTGCATTTCTAGATGTTTTGTGAATAGGAGAGAGGGTGGAGTTGCAGACTGCAGAGAATTATTCCCAGGAATCACTGAGAATTCCCTGTAATTTCGGTTATGTTTATGGGAGAAGGCCTCGTAAATAAGGATGCAGAAAAAAAAAATCACATGAACCTCTGCCCCAAGGAGTCTGGGCGTGAATTCTTGGGGACCTGTAGCAGCCTTCCCACTACTGAATCACCCTGCAGGGAAAGAGAGGAGAGAGTCTTATCCTTCCAGAGGACTGTGGTTCACTTATCCCCCATAGGGTGACTAGCTCGAAGTGAGCCTCCCCGCAAGAGGACAGCGTGTATGGGTGCTTACGGCACCACTCCACTCCACTGCCCAGCCTCCACAAGTCCTCAGAAAAATAAAATTATTCTTTGCTTCAACCTAGAGCTAAAATTAGTCTCCTGGCAGGAAGCAACAGTCAGACTTTTAATTCATAACATCGGGTTCAGGCTCTTCTATTCTCTTCATTAAAAACCTCTACTTTTTCACTTCAAGAAAAATCAGACACCTCAGAGCAGGAGGAACTGCGTCAGCAGGCAGGCCAGCACCCAGGGGTCACCCGAAGCCCAGAATCGGAAGGAAGAAGGCCCATCAGCGGCTCCCCCCCCCACTCCTTATGAAATGTTCCAGGCAGGGGACGCCAGCCCCACCCCCCTTTAATATTGCCTGGTGGCACCAAGCAGAAGTATGAGCCCTCTAAGGAACAGAGACAAAAGGGCCTCAGGCCACCAAATGGCAGAAAAATGCAGCCAACAGCCCAGTGAAGAACTCCTGATGGTTGGGAGCTCCTTCTAAGAGTAAATAAATTCCACAGGTCAGTGAGAAATGTCTCTACGCCCCCCAGCTGGAGGCCACCCTAGAAGAGGGAGGATCACCTGGGTCTCCCAGGAGACAGAGACAGGGGGGTGTGGAGCGAGCCCACGCTGCCCACATGTGAACTTCTGATGGACAACAGAGTGGCCCTCAACTGCTGAGGCAACACAGACACCGGCCAGGAGCAGGGACCCTCCTGACACAGTAGCGCACGGCAGGTCTAGTGCACTGACAGGCCGGGCCTCAGGACCACTGCTCGCGCACCAGAGAGGGCAGCTGCACAGAGCTGGGCTGGGCCCTTTTAACTGTCAACAGAAGCATCTAAAACATGTGTGAACCTATTAATTTTTTTTTAATTAAAAATTTTTTTTCTAATTTTTAAAAAATGTTTTCAATGAATTTGAAAACTGACAGGTTCAATTCAGTTTATACATGACTTCATTTTTAGGCAAAAATGCAATTGGATGAGCTTTGGTTTCAGTCCATTTTGGCAATTAAAACAAAGGCAGGGCAACAAGGTGTCACCGGGCTCTCCCGTAGGTGCTATTCGGTGTGAATACAACAGAATATCAAAGTTGAGTCAGCAGGAGTCTCGGCAAGGACAGAAACCCAGAGAAACACCCCTGTGCGGTGCCACTCATGGAGGGCAGTGGGCAGGACAGCTCCGATCACCCCTGAGGGAAGCCACAGCCACCAGCAGAGTCTTCACTGAGACACAGGCTATGAGACTTGGCCTGGGCTCAGGCCTCTAGTCTTATTTATACATGAAACCAAAGCCTTACTTTTTAAACAGTAAACTTTACTCAGCATCAGCAGAGAAGACGGACCAGGGACATAAGAGAGATGCTGTCAGCAACAAGTCAGCCCTAAGAACTTAGAAACTATCATATCAAAAAATAAGAATCATTTCATTTCTTAGCCCAAATATTAATTCCTTGAGGACTAATGAGATATTGGACTTAAAGTGTTTTCCAAATAGCAAAAACTTATCCCCTGACGTGCTAAGACATCGTCACCATTTTTTCCCCCACAGACAAGTGTCTCAAATACATTCCATACTATGCAGGGTTCGAAAACAGACTTTATGTGATAAAATGATACCCTTCCTGCCAGCAAGCCAAATGTTATTAGCACTGTACTAATTAAAGTATGTAAAGTAACTGCATTTCTGAACTTTTGCATGTACGATTTTTGTGCATGTGAGTATATGTGTTTTACTGGGGAAAGTCCCTCTCTAAAATCTCAAAGGGACCCAAGAAAGGGGAGGGACGACTGACCCTGACGACCTGTCTGAGGGGGGAGGCAGCCTCTGCCCCCACTGACTGGCTTCCAGACACCATGATGTTCTAGAATCCAGGCCGTGTTTTCCTTTGCCTTCTCACGGCTTCTTCTGTTTCCGGCCATCACTTCCTACCCACTATGTTACACTCTGTGGTTTTTCTCTCTTGTAACTGTTTCCCCTCTTCCTCTCCTCAGTGGCACTTCTGGGGCTGCACCTTCACTGCTGATCAGCAGATGGGTCCTGTGTTCTCAATGCCAGTACTTACTGCCAGTGGCATTGCTGCCCTGCACTTGGGTTCCTTCTAGTTACCTTTGAGTTTGTGAGTGCTCTGGAAAGTTGAGGATGCTAGATGTCTGACTGTGGGGGGTTGTTACTAGGAGGAAGCTTGCTGGAGATTTTAGTGAGTTGAACACAGATGTCAGAGAGCAACAAACACCCCCATAGATCCACACAAGCACATCCCACGTCAGCCTACAGACCACTTACAGAAAGGTGAGATGCTCGGTCTCCTTTCCAGCTTACAGCAGCATCGGACACAGCTGCAGCCCCAGCCTGAGCTGGGAACTGCAGGAAATACTTAGAGCTTGCTCAGCAGGGCCTTTCCCATCATGCTCTATGTATGGGATGCTGGTAAATGAGCCATAAGGAAAGAATAAAGGAAACGTTACTGCTTCTCCTTTGCTGCTGGTAGATTATGGCAATGAGCACAATAAAAAGAAGGGAGGTGAAGGGGGGGCAGGCACATCTCCAGGCTGGAGAGCGAGCTGTGCCCGGATGGGGCAGAACCTGGAAGAAGAACTGAGGCAACTGCTGAGCTCTGCAAAAGGGTTCCGGCTGCTTCACCCCCAAAAGATAAGGTGTGGGCTCTCAAAGTGCTTACACATGGCTTCACTGCCTACTTATCACGGATGCTGTTTTATAGTTTGGGGCGAGAGAGGGGGAGGGGTCGGTATGTTTTATAAATAACTAAATGTGATCCTGCCATGAAGGAGAGACAGACTCCCCAAGAGCTAGAGGTAGCAGACCCCAGAGGACACAAACGTGCTTGAATCCTAAACATGGAAACACGAGGCGCCCAGGACACTCAGCTCTGCAAAAGCTGAAGCAGAGGTGGGAACATTCCAGAACTGCAAAGGCTAGCCATCGACGTCCAAAAGGCTACGAGTAATAAGACTAGCAAGGAGCTGGTCACTGAGGACAGCCCGTGCCGGGCCAGCAACCCCTCTGTTCCCCTGCCCTTGCTCTGGGCGCTCACACTGGTGATCTGGATGATCCAACTCCTTACCTCACTGTGGCCACCAGCTGGAGCGTGTGATGGCCGTGCTTCTTCATCCAGTGGCTCGATCACTGTCACCTCTGCAAACTCCTCCACAGATTCTTGAAACTCGGGCAGGGACCTTCGCCCATAACGCTTCCCACCTCTAACATACTTGGGCTGAGCTTCTGGTGAGCAGTCTGAGCAAGGAGACAAGAGGTGAGGCCACATTACATGGGAATCTCAGCCCTAGGCTGACACTCACTGTCCTCGGCACACGGGAGGTGAGGCCACATTACATGGGAATCTCAGTCCTAGGCTGACACTGTCCGTCCTCGGCACACAGGAGGTGAGGCCACATTACATGGGAATCTCAGCCCTAGGCTGACACTCACTGTCCTCGGCACACAGGAGGTGAGGCTACATTACATGAGAATCTCAGCCCTAGGCTGACACTCACTGTCCTTGGCACAGGCTCTTACAGCAAATAGACCACCTCTGTTTGCCAGCAGCAGGAGCCATGGGTGGGTAACGCCGCATCAGGTCAGACTCAGAGAATGACTTCTAATTCTAAATGGTTTGTAGCACCTGAGCACACATCTGCGTATGATGGGAGAGAGCTAATGAGGGCAGCAAGGGCCTTAACAACACTGAATTAAGATCGGGAAAAGGGCCATGTCTATATTCTGTTTATTAAGCTGGAGTTCTGCTGGGGTTTTAGTGGGGAAGACCAAGCTAACAAAGAGACCCCTTGGAAAATGGCAATACAGTGGACACGTCAGCACTGAAGAGTCGGTATCCACCCTGGTCAGGCTGAAACACCCTCCCTTACCTCAGCGACTCCTTTGTTATGATTCCACTTTCTGACCTATCAGACAAGCAGGGTAACAGGACAAAGAAACTGACACAGGAGATGCCAATCAATTAACGAAGGCTAGTTGCTTATAGCAGTGGTTCTCAACCTTCCTAATGCCGTGACCCTTTAATATAGTTTCATGTTGTGGTGACCCCCCAACCATAAAATTATTTTCATTGCTACTTAAGCAGTGGTTGGGGGGTCACCACAACACGAGGAACTGTATTAAAGGGTCATGGCATTAGGAAGGTTGAGAACCACTGGTTTATGGGAAGGCTGGCATCAAGATCTCATCACAAAATTAAAAGCTGTGGCATAAAATAGCAAATGCAAAAGCACAGGAAGAAAATGGTGCATTACGTTTTTCTCTTTATGAGCATCAGGGTTATACAAAACAGGAAGGATGTGTGTTAGGGAGAGTCACCTCTTGACCTTAGAAAAGGATGTCAGCGTGTTGACACCACACATCTCAGGGCGGACGTGTGCCACCTTCACCACCAGCACCAGCACCAGCACCAGCATCTCTTTCTACAATGCATGGCTTTAAAGCAATAAAATAAATACTTCACTCTGTTCAAACATCATCTCAGATATAGATATTTTAGCACCCTGCACAGTATTTGAATAAAATATTTCATTCAAATACAAAAGACTGGCAATTCTTTGATTTTTGCTGTCTCATCGTCTGCACAGACACACTGTCTCTCTGGAGAATATAGTGTGTGTTATCTTTGACAGAGTCTTAGCAAGATACGTCTGAACTCAGACACGGAGATGTTTAAATGAGATATGTACATACATCATCAAAATGAGGGTGATTGAACAGATAAGAACAAAAAGAACAAAATCCTTCCTTTATCACCACCAAAACCATGTTAGAGGCCACCATTACTTTCCAGTTTTCCTAGGAGAAGTGGTGACCCTGTTCAACCAACCACCTCACACCTTTCCTTTAGTGCAAGCTCAGATTTCTTCGTATTCACAAATGTGGCCAGCAGTGTCCTAAAATTGCTCGGCATAGCTCAGAGTGAAGTATTTACGCTCGCTCTATAACTTCTAGCAATATTTTTATCCAGCTTTTAAAAAGTTCCAGCCAAGTTGTTTGATTAGGCTGAGCGATTCTCTCTCGGAGGTGTTTAAGCGTACAGAATGTATACTGACAATCACATGCACATTCGAAGGTACCTTTTATCAGAAGAGAGCGCGTCAGCTTGTGAGCGTTCAGGAGCGGCCCAGACACCCGAGCTACTTGTTGGCAGCTGACACCCACAGATGCTAGTCAGACAGGAGGCAATGCAGACCCATCCTTAATTTACACACATCCTTAAACTTCAGTGGCAGACAACAAGATACACCATGAGTGACGATGGGGGGTTAGAAAAGATTAAAAGGGAAACTCATAACCTGGGAAGACGGAACCAGGAATTTCCCCAGTATGGGGATAGTGTTGAGTCCTGGGGACGGAAACAGGAATGGACGTCACTGCTACCTTCTCAGAGGAAAGTCGGAGTGGGAGAGAGCAGCCGTCTTAAAAAGCCCGCTCCAATCGCTTCCCTAGCAAACGGTTCCCTAGTTATTTACAACTAACTAAGAAGCAGCAGTGGACCCCAAAGGGCTCTTTTTTAAAGCAATCGACAGTAACAGCCCGTGAGCTATCCGGGACCTGGGAAGTGTCGATTCAGCAACTTATTTCTGCTTTGCCAAGAACTTTTTAAAAATTCATCTATTTTATCTGATTTTATTATAATAACCAATTTTGAGAAAACTTAGCTTAGTATCTTTCACAGAATGCACATATATGACCCCAGTCAATTTCTAGAGAAATCTATTAAACTGTGTAATCTTTTTGGAAAAAAAGATATTAGCTAACACAAAGGAAAAATGGGTAATTAAGGCTTCCTCATCACTAAATTTTCCAAACTATACATGTGACCAAGGAAGAATTAGACTAATCACACCGTTTAAAAATAGTATTTCAGAATTACACATACACACACACTCTCCTCCTACCCAGAGCACCATTCTCTTTGCACTTACGTAAGAACACGGGAAGAGAGACGGCAGAAGTAAGGCTGTCCAGGGAGAGCACTTATGGTCAGTAGCCATGGCTCTGTTAAGCATCTGAAAACTCTGATTCTTCTTATCAATCTCCATCAGGGCTTTAGAATTTAACAGTCCACAAAACCGGGGGGGGGGGGTTGGATTTTTTAAGTTGTTTTATTTTTATTTATTTATTTTTTTGAGACAGATTCTCATTTTATTCCCAGGCTAGAGTTCTGTGGTGTCATTGTAGCTCACAGCAACCTCAAACTCCTGGGCTCAAGCGATCCTCCTGGCTTCAGCCCCTCAAGTAGCTAGAACTCGCTAGTTTTTCTATTTTGTAGTAGATATGGGGTCTGGCTCTTGCTCAGGCTGGTCTCAACTCCTGAGCTCAAGCGATCCTCCTGCCTAGGCCTCTCCAAATGCTTGGATTACAGGTCCAAACAGTGGGAGTTTTAAGAAATACACTCAGGTTAAGAATGCCTTGCCCCTTTCTCACCAGGACCAAGGGAAGACATTCAAAACCTCAGCCCTGGGGAAAAGTTTATTTGCTTTACAAAGGCATCCACAAGGAACCTGTGTTTTTTTTTTGGGGGGGGGTTCCATTCTGGAAAAATGCTATCTATGTTAGCTAATATAGGGTTGCTTGGTTTATTAAGAAATGACATCATCACAGAGCTTTGCTTTAACATAGGTGTCAGTCACTGCTTCTATTGTAAGCTTGAAGGAGGGAAGTGAAGTGTCAGGAAACAAGCATGAGGCACCCGCATGGCTGAGTACCTTAAAGCGTGTTTATGATTCTGCCTGGATTGTCAAGCTTCTGAGCCACTTTCCCTTCTTTACTATCTTCTATTCCTCCTCTTGGTATCACTACATAAAAATAAAAATGGGCTCTAGAGGAAAGTTGACAAGCCCAGCCTGCCCAGAGGAGGCCTGCACCCCATCTCTGGAGAGCTTATTGTAAGACACAATAATCAGAGGCAGGTGGCTTTGAGGCAGTCCTTCTGACCTGTTTAGATGGTCTAGGTCATAAAACCATGGCTTGGTTAAGATTAGGGGCAACAGAGAAACCATGGTTCCCTCCCCCAAAGACGCTGGAGTGAGGTGGAAGAGAAGACAGTCTCTGCAGAGCAAGTGTGGCAAAGTCTGATCAGGGAGTTCAAAGGATGGAGAAAATGCCACCCCACCTGGCCTTAGCAATTAAAGTATGTGTGCTCATACACCACATTTTTCACTCTAAGGCTCATCTTTCCTAAGAAGAGAGACCCCAGAGCTGTGATCACGTTCCCCTCCCAATCACGATCATGTACCACACATGTGTATGACTTTCGACCAGAAATCTTAAAATTAAACTACAATGTCAGGCAGGGCAAACAACCAACCCCTGCCCATCCTTCTCCCAGTTTGCTTCCCAGCAGCAGGGTGGAGGGTGAAACTCCAGTCTAACCAATGCAGAGAACATTCTTTATATTCTCTCCTGAAACAGACCACGACCACCAGACCACCATGTGATGCAGGTCGGAACTCTCAGCTCTCCTAAGACACTGCAGGGACAGCCAGAGACAAAGCAATGAAAGGAAGGGAAGCTGACACAGTTACTCAAAAGCCTAAGTACCATTTATTTAAGCAAATGCTTCTTTGTAAAAGCACAAGCTTAGAACACGGAACGAAGTAGCACTCACAGCACACAGGCAGTACATGGGAACTTACAGGGGCAACTTTGAAAATGCCCCCCAGGGTTAGACAGGTTCTTTTAACCTGTATTCACTGAACACCTGCCCTGTGTAGAGCATTATGCTATACTTGCTGAGGGATAAGATGGATATTATGTAATCTTTTTGAATCAAACTTCTCTGTTCCCCCAAATGACCTGAGGCTATTTCCAAAGATGAAGAAGAAAGCCCTGCCCTTGCTGAGATTCCCCTTTTGGAATTGCTAATATAGCACTTTGCTTTCTAATTCTCTCCTGACCCATTTAGTGAGCCTGGAAAATCATTCCCACAGACACCACCCCCATCCAAAAACCTCTGCACAGGGGGAATGCCAGTAGGAGGCCTTTCATACCACATTTCTGCCAAGTTCACAGGATTGCAGAAATTCATTTGACCAAACAGTGGTCATAAAGGAGCCTCAAGACAAGCACCCCAAGAAGCTTGGTGGGGCAGTCAGTCACGCAGCAAATGGGCACCAGCAGCCCCTGCACATCCCACCCCCTCGGCTATTCTGAACGCACCATTACTCAGGAATTACACAGCAAACCCACACCGGATCATACCGAGAGGAAAAGGAAGAAAAGAACCACAGGGGAGGCCAAGGGCAACAGACAGACCAAGAGATAGAGACTGATGGAGACAGCAGAGACAGACTGAGACCAAGAGAGGGGGAGAAGGGGGACAGGGAGCCAGGAGCAGATGGAGGGAGGGATGGAGACTGGAGATGGGAGACCAGGGAGGAGGAGGAGAGTGGGAGACAGGGAGGAGGAGAGTGGAGGCCAGACAGAGTGGTGGGGAAAAAGAAGAAGTGGGGAGGGGATACCCAAGGAGGGGCAGGGGGAAGAGAGGCCAAGAGAGGGCAGACAACACCAAAGAGACACCCACGGAAGCCTCTGTCATTCCTTGTACTTCCCAGACGTCCCCACCCCAGCACCCCACACTTCTGTGTACACAAAGCAGCTCATGAGGTGAGGGGACCAACTCCCCCTCTCTCCTGAGATCTGCACGATTCCAGATGCAGATTTCACGTGGGCCTTTCAGGTGGTCTCTGAGTGCAGTGACAGAATTTTAGGAGCAGTCTCCTAGTCTCACTCCTCTGAATGATGCCTCAGAACACGGGGGCTGTCTGGATGCGAAGGCAACCGGGTGGCTCTAGCTGGAAGGCTTGGAGGAGAAGGGCAGAACCCACCAAAGGTGCCAAAGATTGTGGGTGAGTGTGGCCCGGCAACCCCCAGGGCTGACTGTCTAATTAGATGGTCTATAAGCCCTGATAGGAGAAAGAGTTGGAATTGAGAAGGAGTACATGGTTGTTTCCCCAGTCCTCTTGTAAGAGGGTCAACCAGCTGACCCTGAGTGGGTCATCTAGTCACCCTGCATCCTGGGTCACTTTGGGGAAGAAGTTCATGTTTCACCTAACTATTCAAGGCTCAACTCAAAACTCGTTTCTGCCAAATAACTTCTTGACTCAACTTTCTTATTTCATTTTTTTTTTTGAGACAGAGCCTCAAGCTGTCCCCTGGGTAGAGTGCTGTGGCTTCACTGCTCACAGCAACCTCCAACTCCTGGGCTCAAGCGAGTCTCCTGCCTCTGCCTCCCAAGTAGGTGGGACCACAGGTGCCCACCACAACACCTGGCTATTTTTTGGTTGCAGCTGTCATTGTTGTTTGGCGGGTCTGGGCTGGATTCGAACCCACCACCTTAGGTGTATGTGGCTGGCGCCTTAGCCGCTTGAGCCACAGGCGCCGAGCCCATTTTTTAAAATGGTACATGGGGAACACAGAAAATCTTTTATTGGCACAACTTTATAGAACCCTTTCCCCTATGCATTTACTACAACTCACACCATCACAGCTCCCAACTTAATAATATCAATGATCATAAGTTGGGTTTTTTTTTTTTTTGAGACAGAGCCTATGTTGCCCTCAGTAGAGTGCTGTGGTATCACAGCTCACAGCAACTACAAACTCTTGGGCTTAAGTGATTCTCTTGCCTTAGCCTCCCGAGTAGCTGAGACTACAGGCACCTGTCACAACACCTGGCTATTTTTTGTTGCAGTTGTCACTGTTGTTTTAGCTGGCCCAGGCCAGGTTTGAGCCCACTAGCCTCGGTGTATGTGGCCAGCACCCTACCCACTGAGCTATGGTGGGTAGCAAATTTTTTCTAAGAGCATTTTGTGCATTAGGTTATCTACTTTTTCACACAGTGACACTTTCCAGGTAAGCAGGGCTTTGGGGACAGAGACTGGGCTTTGGAGTCAAACAGACCTGGACCTGGACCCTCATTTCTCACCAAGGTTAGGAATACTCAGCCTCATACAAGAATTAGTTTCCTCTTCTGAAGAGAGAATAAGACAACAGGAGACCCGGGAATGAGGCCACCGTCTCCCTAGAAGCTCCTGTCCTGGGAGCTCCTTCCACACTGTGGTCCTTGTGCCCAGACTCCTGTGGAGCAGGTTGTGGCCCAAAGCCATCCAGGCAGGAGCAGGTACCCAGCATCACCAGGTCTGGAAGAGTCTCACAGCCCTCGGTCCCACAGTAGACTGCCTTCCCCCACTGTTGTAATACATACATTAATGTAATGACGCCACCCAGGTCATCACCTCTGAACATGGAGCTGTCCTGATCCCAATCTTGTTCTTGCCCCGATCTCCTCCTCATTAGTCTCCTGTCCCTGCCTCGATGGGCTGGTGTGAGAGGGACACACCAATTCTCTAATTTTAAATGACATGAGTTACATGTATGTCTTAAAAGTTTGTCCTTTTCCCTTAGAAAAATGATTAAGTAGCTGCTTAGTCTCTGATACGCAGATAGGGCATTATTTGTCAACTAACACATTGCCAAATTTTTTGCTTGTTTGTACAGGTTGAATATCCCTTATCTGAAATGCTCAGGATCAGAAGAGTTTCAGATTCTATTTTTGGATTTAGAATATTTGAGTTATACCAGTTGAGCATCCCAAATCTGAAAATCCCAAAATTGCTGGGAACACTGTGTTGGCACTCAAAAAGATTCAGATTTTGGAGCATTTTGGACTTTTAATTTTTGGATTAGGGTATTTAATTTATGTGTGTATGTGTATCTGACTATTTTAAAAGACTATCCTTTACAGACATCTTTGTGTACATCTGTGATTATTCCCATCCATAAACCCTCAGGGTGGCCTTGGTCAGCTAAAGGCCTTACTGTCCTGGTACTATCATCTTGTGTAATTCCAGAAAGGCCCTATCATCGACATGGCTGGTGGCAGGTGTGATCCGGTCTCTCCTGGTCTTAGACACATTCCTGACCCCCTCTTTGTTGGTGCCAGTGTTGCTGATAGTGGCAGCAGTGGTTTGTTCTGCTTTAACTTTCGGAGGAAACTTCTGGTCCTTACTGTTAGCATGTCATTGACACCAAGGGGTTAGAGACTGAGCTCTTACGTAACGAGAGAGAGGACAGCAATATAAGCCTCTTGGGCCATCTGTGTCTAAGATTGTCTAAAGACAGGGGCCTCAGTTGGACTTCAGCACCTGGCCCCAGGCCTCAAACAAGAATCTTCAATCACCACAAATCATGATCCAGCCCAATGCTGGGCCACAGGACCTGTTGCAATGCTCATTTGCTGAGTAAATGAAAAGATATCTGTTAATTATAGTCATGGCTTCTTCAACATACAAGGAAAATAATTACAATTCGGGCAGTTCCTGCAATTAGGAGAAGGAGGCTCTGTTAGCAAAATCGTCACTGTCATCATCGACATCTCTACCAGAGCAATGCCTAATTTCTTCTTATGACTTGGATTTTCTAAACCTGAGATTTTCCCCACCCATAAACAAAGGAATGACATTTTCAGTGAATTACATCAGGGAAATAAGGTCTTCCTGCATTATGTTAACATCTACTATAGGACAGAAATCTAACGCAAGATGCCTCACACGAGCTCAGTCTCTGGGGAGCAGAGCTGGCTGGCACGCTGGTGCCACGTGGCTCAGAGCCCATGCCTGCATTTCCATTTCAAAAATCCTATAATCCAAAGCTGTGGCAAATTGAACAAATAGCTAAGTTGTTGCCCCTCTCTTATTCCAGGAAAATAATTTTAAAATAGGTAGATAATAGATATGAGAGAGTTACGCCTCTGGGAATGTTAATCAGTTTGGAGCTTACAAAGGACTTCTTATTTCCAAACCCATTTTTCTGCCTTTACCTGAATTCCAGGATTTTTCTTATTGTGTTGTTGTTGTTACGATTGCTTTTTAAGGGGAAAATTCCATATTTTAGACTCGTAAATGTCAGAGTTAACAAGATGCTGGAAATAATTTAAGCTATGCCCCCTACCCCTAAAAATAAACTCTGCCTCCAAGAAGTGATAAATGGCAGAGCCCAAGACTATGGAAATAATGACTTAAATTTCATCTTTTCTCAAATCCCATCAGAGTTTTGTTTCTGTTTAATTTACATACAACTGCTTTTTATTCGAAGACTCTAGAAGCATGATATACATTGGGCATTTGTCCGTAGGAAGAACTTTGTAGCATCTGTTTATGTTAGATAGAATCTTACAGAAACACAAAGCCAGCTTTTTTCAGAGACAATAGACAAAGTCATTTAGATACCAGGAGACCATACAATTGAATTTCCTTCGGGAAGGAATATTAAGCATTTTCTAGTACCCACTTCTACATCTGAGGTGACTGGACACGACCAAGGCTGGGATGGGCAAGGTCACCCAGTTAGAGGGACAGGGCCATATTTCCCAGGCCCTCACCCCAGTCTTCCCATTATGGGAAGCTGACTTTCCTAGATTAGTCTGCTACAGTGTCTGATGTTTTAACTTAGAACGATTTTCGTTGTTATAAAATGCCAACTAAGGACCCTGGCACGCCTGTCTTTTTCAGTCTCCTTCCATAGTTTAAAGGTAACCTTGTTTCTCAGAGTCTACCAGGTCCTTTGATCTTAAAAGGCAAGACAAAAATACCACAAACTTGGCCCTTTATAACAAAAGACGAACTAAGTACTGAGCAGCAAAGTGACGCAGATGACACAGGCCCCGTCACCAACCACGAGGCCAAACTCGCTTCCATTCTCTCCTCCTTGCTGCCTCTGGCCACTTGTCAGACCCTTCCGGCCAGGCTGCACCAGCTAAGGACCAGCTTGTCCACGTGAAGGCTAAAATCCTTCAAATGAAGGCTTCCTGGCCCCCACCCGTCCTCCTCTGCCATGAGACTTCAGTTAAGTGACAGCCCTCAGTGGGCCTCAGTGGGCCTCAGTTTGCTCAATGATAAAACAGCGTTCTCTCCAGCCTTCAAATGTGGTGGCATAAGACTTAAGGGACAGCAGCGGGAGAGATGAACGCAGGTGACCTCCTCAAATACTGCATTCAAATCCCAACCCCATTTTCTCTCTCTCTGCCCCAAACCAGCCAGCCTGCGGGGGCAGAGGCACGATGTAGAGTGGGTGGAAGATCACTTGAGTGGAAAGAATTGCATGATCCCCACAAACAACTGGAAGGGCCAGGGAGAGATGGGCAAAAGACAAAACAAGCAGAGATGCCCAGAAACGAAGCAGAGAATGTGGGCGGGAGGGCTGATTCCTATTAGATAAAATGCTCTTAAGGCACAGGCTCAGTCTTGCTGGGACAACTGTCAGGGAGTCCCAGAGATGCTGGTGCTAAACGTCTTGCTGCTGCGTTACACTGCCGGGAGAGTTCTGTAACCAGGATCTGCTGCAGCCCAGCCACAGGTGCGGCACAAAGCAGAGCTGTAACAATCCTCCTGTGTGTTGTCCCGGAAGACTTGTACACCGACATCTCTGCTCACGCAGCAGCGAGGCACACACGTACTGCAAAATCGCCGTTGGAGCCAGACTCACGCCACTTCACTCCCTGCCTGTAGCCAAGTCAACCAGCTGCTGTCCAGCTCTTCCTGTTGCTTAGATCCTAACACCACACTACTCCAGGGGGTGCCCTTCCCATCTGCAGTCACATAAACCTGTATACTTATGACAATTTTCTGGTCAATGTCAGGACAGGTTTTGAAGAAAGGACAGCAGAAGGATCACGTGGACTCGTGGTGGGGCCGCCCATTCCAAATCCACACAAAAGCACATTAGCAGTCTCAGCACACAGAAGAACACCGAATCTATGAGTATCTTCCCTGTGCTCATATTAACTACAATCTACCCAGCAGTGACATCGCCACAGCTCTATTCAGGATCCCTAGATCTTCCACAACTGTTGTCAAGATGACAGATAGCCTTAAAAAGGTAAAAATACCAATAAAATGTGAGATCCCATACATAACAAAAGTCCATATTCCAGTAGTGGTCACCCACAGAAATTTTATCGTTCATCTGGAGAATCTCAAGAACGTAATAACCCCCCTCCCAGGCTCACTGGAGGCTTCTAAAGAGCTCTGCAAGCCGCAGAATTGAGGATAATTTGGCTAAGGGTGTCACCATTGGCAAAAAGGGGGAGATGCGGTCCAGAATCCAAAACACTGCTGGAGGCAGCCCTCGCACACCCCAGACAAATCCAGAGCATCGCAGAATGTTAATGGGGAACTGGATCACCTAGCAAGAGGAAGGAATGAGGTCCCATCTGTGCCTCAGCTAACTAAATAGGTCACACGGAATGACTCCATGTAGCCACAAAATGTTAAAGATTCTGTCTCAGTCTCAAAACCAGACTATGTTTATGATGTTCTCTGTTTAAAGTCAGGTTTACTGAGGCATAATTTACATAGAGTATAGTTTGCCCTTTTTGTGCAGAATTCTATGGGCTGGAAAAACTCATACAATCAGTTAACTACCACACCATTAAGATACAAGTTCCAGGATCCCGAGAATTCCATCATGCTTTACGGTCAGCCCTGCCCCAGCCCCTGAAAACCCCCGATCTAATAAAACTGGGTGTACTGTAATACAAATTTCCATGCTGTTCGGGCTTCCCGTAAACATTCACCAGGTTTCATTGATTCTAAGACACCCACACCTCCACACCAGATCTGAACACTCTGAAATTAGAATTTATTTTACAACCATAGCATTTTACACTTACAATTGGCAACAGTTTTTGCTTTTAGAAATACATAAAATGACAATGTGTCTTATAATCGATGGCACTCTAAAGTCAATGAAGTACAATACTAAGTCTTCTATACCATCCATTGTATACTTACTATATTTTTCTAGGTATTGGAAATACAAAAAAGGAAAAAAAAATGAACATGTCCTCAAAAAACTATCCCCTGAGAGGAGGAAACAGATAAGCAAGTGTCACACGTATAACAGGGGTCAGCCATTCTCTAGGACCAAGCTAAATTCCTGCTGGATTGGCTTCCCTTCTACGTTTAGGAAATATTTCCCCAAAATCATATCCTTTCACATACGCAGGAAATGAATGCAGGATGGAGGCAGTGACCATCCAGCTTCACTCTGCTCGTTCCTAGAATGAGTTATTGCCCCACCATCTGACCCAGTGCCCAGGAATAATCCAATTATTTTTTTCCACATGAAAATGCTGTAGTACAGAAGTCTCATTTTACTGTTCAACAGCTGCAAAGCTTTTAAGACATTATTGAAGTGAAGTCACTGAAAATAACTGTTCAATCTGTGAAGGGTAAATGTCCCACCCAAATCCCTCACAGACATGTTTCAAGGTCCCCAAATTCTTCCCAGGATAACTCTTTTTTTTTTTGAGACACAGCCTCAAGCTGTCACCCTGGGTAGAGTGCCATGACATCACAGCTCACAGCAACCTCCAACTCCTAGGCTTTAGCAAATCTCTTGCCTCAGCCTGCCAAGTAGCTGGGATTACAGGCATCGCCACAATGCCTGGCTATTTTTTTGGTTGTAGTTGCCATTGCTGTTTGGCAGCCCTGGGCTGGATTCAAACCCGCCAGCTCAGTGTATGTGGCTGGCACTTTAGCTGCTTGAGCTACAGGCGCCGAGCCCAGGACAACTTTTAATGGGCAACATAGAGAAGAAAAGTTAATGCCCTTACCTGGTTCTTGAAAGTGTTCTTCATTTGATAGAGTTCTAGACAAGATAAGTATTAATGCTTCTTTGAATTGATCAAAGTGTACCTAAAAAAAAGCAATTAGAAATAAATTGAAAAATCATTCCCACAGCCCTAAGAATTCAAATCTATCTACAAAGTATCAGAACTGTTTGTTCCCATCCTGGCAGCCTTGGAGGGAGTCACAACCCATTCTGTGGCCCTTCTTCATTTCTTTAAAGCACAGATGGAAAAATGGCTGATCATTTTTGACACCCAGTGCCCTAAAAGCTACTATCAATATCAATGTCCATTCAACCCCCCCAGGGGGAAATCTATATAGCAAAATCCTCTTTCTAAACTCAGAAGTCTTAGTTCTTTTTGTTTTTCTGAACAAGACCGGAAGAGAAAGATGTCAGGTTAGATATAATGGAAAACTTCCCCAGTAAACAATACACTGTATCAGAGCCTCACAGAGGGTTTCATTGCTTAAGATATTCTAAAGGGGAGTAAGCCATCTTTTGGAGGACGACTGGATACAGTCTTGCCTACGGCAGATATATAATATTTATCTCCCAAAGCCCCTATTATTCTATAAACAAGCAAAAATCAATAGCAAACACAAAGGATAAAAGAACCTTGAGAATCATTTTCCTGATTTCTTACAAATGTGATTATCCTGATTCAAGTGGGAAAGAATATGTTTTATTTAGGTGAATAGAACAGGGATGTTTCTTTCCTTTAAAGAGTACAACAATTTTCTTTATGGCCCTGTGTATTCTTCTATAACTAAGATTTATGTGCTCTCACCCTGGAACTGGAGGAAAATGTGGTATTTCTTCTCATCATAATTCTATTTGAAAATATGGCACCCATTTACCCAGAACCCCAAATGTAAATATAAATATGATTTTTGTAAATTTGTAACTTGTGCTTCTATGGGTCTCTTTTGATGTCATTACGAAACACTGCCTAGAGGTTTATGTACAGGTGACAGACAAAAAAAAACTTCCAAATTAAATTTGAAAAGCAGCAAACCTCATTAGTTATCGAAAAACTGGAGGAAAAAGAATCACATGATGTCTTTTCTGTGAAAATCCAAGGAGAGGAATCCATTGACATTTATATGTCATCAAATTATATTGGCTTGTAAGGCACCACTCTCTCCCAAAGGATATGTGATTTCACCACCATAACCACTATATTAGTTTTAATTAATTGAAATTACTTTCAATCATATTCCTTTTCAATTATATGGACTTGATTTCTAAAAATGTTTAATTGTATACAAGTACAGTAGAATCTCCATAGCTAACCACCTCCCCACACTGACCATCACCTTAAATTGACCTAATTTTCACAGACCAGACATGCACGATATGTACACATCAGTCAGAGGCCTAGTGACTTATGTTGACCACCTCTGCGTGTTGACCGGTACAAGCCCTTGTGGAGTCAACTTAAAGAGGATCTACTGTATTTAAGGCACTTGATGATTTGATATAAAATAGTCACCACAATCAAGCTAACTAACATATCCATTATCTCACATGGTTAAAATCTTTTTAAAAAAAATTTGCTGGAAAGAACATTTAGGATTTACCCTCCTAGCAAGTTTCCAGTTAGACTTTATGAATTTTAAATTTCCACACAATCCAGGGAGCCAGAGTGCAAGTCTGCCTAAGAAGGCAGGCTGGGCATTTGCCAAAGAGCCGGGGTGAACCATCCCTGGAAGGGTTACCACATTGTAGAAATGGAGGCTGTGCTAATTAGCTCTCACAGCTGACAAGTCTCAAAAAAGCCTGGGGGAAGGGGGCCAGGCCCTGATATTGTTGTCCAGTCAGCGATGGGCTCCACTGCACAGGCAAGGTGGTCTCACCACCAGCCAGTTTACACCATCAGACACCCAAGAGCTGCGCCACTCAGGGCCCCTCCGACAGGCGCCCGCTAACTCCCACCAGGCTCTGCCCCTCACTTCCTGCTGTGAGCTAGCTACATTACGGAACCCCTCAATTTTAGTTTACTGCTCTGTAAAGATGGGGATATACGCAGGGTGTCCATAGTTTGTGTGCGATTTAAAATAGTTTAACCTAGTAAACTGCACACAAAGTTTATGGGCACCCTGTATATATAAATACGCACACACACAGAGAGATATATATGACAACTGACGTTTATTATTTGCTCAACAAATACTGAGCAGCTGCTCAATAAATGTGCCAGGCAGTGTACTAGGCTCTGGTGAGGGAGCAGTCAATGAAAGTGATGGAATCCCTGCCGCCCACCACGGAGCTCAGACTCCCCCCGGATGCCACAGGGAGTCAGGCAGGCACTGTGCTAAGAGCACTGTGTGTATTTTAGGTTATTTATGATACCACCTCCCTGCACTAGGGAGATAAAACAAGAATTATGTACGGCGTCTAGACTGTCCTTAGACTTATCAGGTACCAGTAAGTGGTAGTTCTATTAATACGTTGGGTAGCAGGGGTGATGTTCTCACCACTTTTTCAGAGAAATAAGGCCATGTTTTCCAGTAAAGCAACTGGCCAGCCATGAAGTGACTGAACTAGCCCAGTTGACAGTAGTGCTGGGGCTGCAGGGAGGTCCAGGGGCCTGCCTCATCCCCCGGGACCTGTGGTGTCAACACAGTACCACGGAAACCCATCCAGTTTGCAGTGTTTAGAGACCACAGCTCTGAGTGTCTCCTCTTAGGATACTCATGGAGGGATGCAGATGAAACCTGAGTCTCCCTTGCTGCTGTTACAAGCTGAACAGAAAGAGGTTTCCCTTTCAAAAGGGAACTATTTGTCTTTAGAATTTCAAATCCTTTTCCATTGACTCTGTGGGTCTCTCCTGGGTCTTCTAAAGGCATTAGCGTTGACAGAGGTGATTGGAAAGAGCCCTTTGGAATCTGGTCCTGACATAGTTAGCTGTGAAGGACACTCAGGTGTCTATGTACCCCAACTTTACTCCCCCGACAAGTGACAAAGACACCTATGACCATGTATTGACCTAATCAACTTCCAAGGCTTTATAAAAGGCCTAAGGACCCCTTGAATGTGGTATAACAAACTGTCCGGATGCCATAAACCTCACTTACGTGGAGATTGTTGAACTCACAGACTCAACTCTCTGGAGCCCAGCAGACCATCAGGACATGAGTGGCGTCAAAGCTGAGGCAGGTGTCATAAACCCCACGTGCTCTTTTCTTACACAGTGACTATTTTGTAAATAAGACTACATGTAGCTACAATTTCCCATTCCCCTGTGTCTGACAGCTTTAGGGGTGACTTTTGGTGTAGTGCGCCCCTCCTTTCCTGACAACCCCAAATCCAGACACCATTCAGCAGTTCATCAAAACCACTGCAGCAGCTTTAAGTTCCACTCTGATCAAGCTGTTCTTCTTGAAGGGGCCGGTAGACAGGGCCCTTGGATTTGAATAGCAGTAAAGGCCACATCTTCCAAAGAGCTGATTCTCTAGGAGGCAGGTGACTGCTATTTTCCATCAATTCTCATGAATATTGATGTGGTAGAAAAGCCCCTTAGGGCACAGTCAGAACCCAAATGTTGACACACCCTCTACTGTGAAGAACTGACCACCAGTGTGCCCATCCGTGCTCAGCACTGGAATTCCTAAGTACCACTTTCCTCCTCTATGGAGTTTATAACTATTACGTTAAAATTTAGAACTCTTCACAAGTACTCAATTCTCACCTGCTAAAAAGCAAGCTTCTGAATGGTCAGTGCCTCCTCATTTGAATGATAATTGCTGCCTCTTATTTTACCAGCATCCCTATATCTCAGCATCCCTATATCTCGTAAGCCTCAAAGGGCAGTTTGCAGCAATGGGAAAATTACATGACTGACTAAAAACACACATGACATTTACACTAAATTAACAGGAAGACTAGTTGAGTCTGACATTTTTTGTCCTGTGTCCCCACCACTTAGTAGATCTCATCTCTTTCCCTCCATGTTTGATGTGAATTCTTTTTTGGAGAAGAGGTAAAGGCACCACACAGAAAACAAATTCAGTTTCAAACCACAAAAACCTGTAACAGGAAGTAGAGTAAGGAATGTAACGTTGCATAAAATCAGCTCGTGGGATGCCAGAGATGGAGGGCACAGTCGCCAGCCGGGCACAGGCTGCACCTGGAGCAGGCCCTTGGTGGGATAGCCCAACCCAGCGCTCACCCAGGGAAACAAGCCAAACAAGCTGAGATGGTCTGGATCTATGAACACAAAGGGAAACCGAGGAAAGAACATTCAAGACTTTCAGCATTAGTTGAAATGGTTTAGAGATATAGACTCATCAGAAGGTCGATGTATAGGGAAATAAGGTTTATAGCATTATGCAAAGAGAAACAACAGACTAAGAAAGGGACATAGTTTCACAATGAAAGATATGGACGACATGTTTTCATCTAAGCAAAGGATTCGGGTTACTATAGCTTAGTGGTCATTTACTGCAGGCAATGTAAGAGGAGGCAAAAGTCACTTTGTATTTATTTATTTAGAGACAGAGTTTCACTTTGTCACCCTCAGTAGACTGTTGTGGCATCACAGCTTGCAGCAACCTCAAACTCTCGGGCTCAAGTGATTCTCTTGCCTCAGCCTCCTGAGTAGCTGGGACTACAGGTGCCCGCCACACCGCCCGGCTATTTTAGACAGGGTTTTGCTCTTGGTTAGGTTGGTCTCCAACTCCTGAGCTCCAGCAATCCACCCGCCTTGGCGCCAGAGTGCTAGGATTACAGGTGCCAGAAGCAAAGGCCACTTTAAAAGGCAGGGTTTTTAAACCTAAAGCAGCCGCATGAAGTTGTACTCCAAGACAGACCCAAGGAGCCACCCGTACAGATGAAAATGGATTCAAACTACCACCACACCAGGGGGCTTCTAGTAAATCCACTCTGGACTCTGACAGACTTCCTGAGATCATTACTGGGAGCCCCTATTCATCAAAGACCTGCTCTGGGTGTACAGGGGTTCAGGAAAGCATTCAGGTAGACACAATGGGTTAACTGTCCCTGGCTCTATGATACATAATCTCCTCATAATCTCGTAAGGAGGGCATCATTTTATCCCATTATACAGATGAAGAAACTGAGGCTCACAGTATTTAAAATGACATGCCCATATAGCCAACAAGTGGCAAGAGGCAGTACTTGGATCCAGGTCTGACTTCAAAGACCGCTCTAACAGTACAGTACTAGGCGTGGGGGTGAGGTGTGTGGGGTGGATGAGGATGAGGTTCGTTTTCGCATATTTGGAGCTTGAGGAAGCTGTGAAGACAAGCATTTCAATGGGACTCTAGGGTCTCATTCTGCCACTGTCTCCAATGAGTTGTCCAGTTGAGCCTTTCCAGGTTCTGTTTCTCCTTCATACAGATGAACTCTGAGGTCTACAATCTGTGCTGGACACTGCAGAACTGTAAATCTCTGGGTCCATACGGGAAGCTAACTCCTAACAGCATCAGCAGAATATTGGCGAAATCTAACGCGCATTCCTGCCTGCACCTTCTCTGGCAAAGGAGCTGGGTATTATGAAATGAAGTTGGCAGAGGAGGAGAGCTGTCAAGCGCTTGTTGCTACTTGCTGTGCAGTGCCCAGGGCCAGTGGCTCTCCCCGCTGCCCAGGGGGCACACTAAACACTTTGGAAGAGACTCAAGGGTTCACAGCACCCAAAACCAAACCTAATTTCACAATGGGTTTGATGAGAAAGTATTAACACAGAATTCAGCAGCCTCCTAATAAGATCTTCTTATCTATAAAGGGAGAACCACAGACCCTTAGGAGTTCAAATCAACCCCAAAAGAGATTCCTGTAAAGAAATGATGGTTTACCCAGAGTCACAAATTGAGAATTGAGAAAAAAAACCACGCCCACCATTTCCAGTTAAACTGTGTTAAACACTAAGATGAAGCAAATGTTTAGACATTTGAGAGATGCAGTGAGAAAGGATCCCACCCTTCCTTCCAAAAGGTACAGCGGGAGCATGGTCCTGGTTATAAATATAAGTGGTGCCCAGCATGGAGTAGACACTATTTGATGACTGAGCACAATTTTGCACACACGAAGAATAAGTCAAATAGTTCTTCACAGGAAGGACTATGGTTTACTCTTCAAATGTTTAAAACGTTTATAGGCGGCTCAATGCCTGTAATCCCAGCACTCTGAGGCTGAGGTGGAAGGATCATCTGAGCTCAGGAATTGGAGACCAGCCTGAGCAAGAGCAAGACCCATCTCTACTAAAAATAGAAAAACGATCCAAGCATGGTGGTGCACAGTAGTAGTCCCAGCCGAGGTGGGAGGATTGCTCAAACCCAAGAGTTTGAGGTTGCTGTGAGCCATCATGATGCCACAGCACTCTACCCAGGGTGCCAGGGTGAGACTATGTCTCAAAAATAAATAAATAAACAAACAAATGAATAAAAATAAAATATGTATAAAAGAAATAAACCTTTTGCAGCTTTTAATGAGTTGAAAACAAATAAGCAAATCTACCATATGAAGTTAATCATGACATTTATAAAAACCTCTAAGCACTTTAAAATGAAAGGTGGGCAATGACAGCTGCAACCAAAAAATAGCTGGGCATTGTGGCGGGCGCCTGTGGTCCCAGCTACTTGGGAGGCAGAGGCAAGAGACTCGCTTGAGCCCAGGAGTTGGAGGTTGCTGTGAGCTGTAATGCCACGGCACTCTACCCAGGGGGA